>JABUQX010119099.1:12500-34444 GCA_015478945.1 Trachelipus rathkii | reverse complement strand
CTATTTTATTTAATAAATGAATAAAGAAATTCACAACCAATTCTTAAAATAACCTATATCGCAATAAAAAAAGTTTGTACAAATTAGCTTACGTCACGAATCTCCAAAAATCCAAAAAATTCAAAAATTAACTTTCTCCCAAAAAAAACAAAAAATCACCAACCCCTAAAAACTAGTCAACTCGTAATAAATAATAAAGTTTGTTTGTTTACAATTTAATTCGCGTACTCTACCAATCTGAAAATCCTTTATTTCATTTTGATTATTATAGAATCTGAATAAACTCAATAAATCACTAATCAGTTTGAATTGTATTTGTGCTAAAATTAAAAATCTTTGAAGTTTGCGTCTTTTTTGTCAAAACTTTATTACAAATGATCGCAAAAATAAAAAAAATGGTCATCAAACCATAAGAATTCCTAATCTGTAAGGTTGCTAATTATACATATTTTTTCTATATACACATAATTAGGGAAAGGCACATTTCATGTTAACTTTTTTTTACATTTTCGCCTAATTGAAAAACGACGAAAAATTAAGATTTTTTTAGCACAAATGCAAAAACGAAAATGGCTGAGAGAGTGAGATTTCAAATTCAAAACATCAACTCTAAAATTGGTCCAAAAAATCAAAAAATCCACCAACCCTGATAGCTACTTCGTGTTTTTCGAAGAGCAATATTTTATTATTGATAAAGAACAAACATAAATGACAAAGTCAAACTGACTGAGGAGATATAACAAATTTACGATTTATTTGAGATACTAGCTGCAAGATATTCATTTTCTTTATCCTAAATTTATAAAGTTGTGATCACTCCCAGGTGGTGGGATTTCACCCTGTCAGTTAGCCCAATCTTCTTCCTTCTGAGTCAGAAGGAAGATGCTGGTCTAAGGCTAGATTTAAGCTGTTTAAAATTTTAACTTGTTTTAAAGATATTAGTTTATTTCTTTTAGCTTTAGTGATATAAACTGTAGTTGGCAAAATAATAGGTACAATTAGTAAAGCTATAACAATTTAAAGTAGGGTATCGCTGTGGTGATAACCTGTGGATGGAAGGTGAATTTGTGGGAATAGCTGCCCTGTTTAATGCAGAGAATGTTTTAGGAAGGTCTATTTAAATTGAAAATATATTATAAGATTTGTATTTGAATTGAGAAAGGAAGGAAGTGTAGGACAAAAGTTGTAAGTATGTCGAGCGTAGGAGGGATTGGATATAGTAATAGTTGAATAGAGTCTTCTAGGCAGGAAGCAGAGAGAAAAGATAAAGTAGTTGATAATAGGTCTGCAATGAATGAGAGTGTAAAAATAATTAATAAATTAGATCTCGAAAGTCAATCAGCCTGTGACCTGCAGAACAGAAACAGGTTCGACTGAGGGAAGGATCAGAGAGGGCCAATGTAATGTTGAGTTTCTGAAGGGAAGACTGATGCATCCTAATGGATTCTTGATACGATACCTAGATAAGACTTTTGAAAGATAGATAAAAAAAACGATTGAATATGTTATCCATGTTGCCAGATGATTGAATATTGGTGTTAGAATAGATAGGAAGTGATCTATCAAAATTGGTGATCAAACTGATTTCATGTGGGTGCATTAATGATTATAGGACTAGTCAGAAATTTAATAGCAGATTATTAGGATGATTCAGAACGATTATAGCTAGTGAAAAATCATGTTCGGATTTCATCCTACTTAGCTGCAAGGTCAGAAGGGGGATATCTATATATAAAGAATAGAGGAACTTATGTTGTTTGCAAATGATCATTAGTTTTGATTGTGGAAGAATTTCTGGATAAAACTTTTGCGCAGAAGAGTTTACTTGAAGTCGTAAATTATTTCTAGTACCAGTTTGGGAGACTTTTATCAAAAATTAGTAAGAGGGGTAGGTAAATCTGTATACGAATAATAGCAACGTAACTGGAATAGAAGGGTAACTGTAATAGTGTAGATAAATATAAGACTAGTTTGTACAGGGTTCAAATATATTTATTAGCCCAATAAAAATACGCTATCGAAATATCATTATCAAATCTCATACCTTAGAAATAAAAAAGATGACCTCATATCTACATATAGAATCAAAATATATTTCCATGACTGAGGCATTGGTATATATCTCTTCAGAATATGAAATAAGGATATTCCTTGTATTCATACCAGCGTATGAGAAAGAACGGTTTGTGTTGTTCGCCTATTTAATAGCAGATATCAATCTGTATTAATGACTGACTTCTTAAACTAATCATGTACTTGATCGGTGAGATATCCTTAGGTACAAAAAATCATATTTAAATAGGGGTATTATAACCTGCTATGAGTCATAATTTTTGACTGCCCGAAATTGTACAAGAAGTGAACAGCATGCCAACAGTAAAGGAAAATATATATAATTGGATTTAAATTCCTGCATCAATGGATTCCTGGTCAATATGACCATAGATTCTGTATTATCAATTGAATACACATACTTTTTGACCAGATGGCCCCGACCAAACTACACACTATTAGGACTTATATATTTAATAATTAACGATTTGAATTAGTATGTGGATAGGTTTAGATGTAGGAGAATTATAGACTTAGCTGACGCTAATATAATACATTAATATGTATATATCAAATTGCAAGTTAATAAAAAAAAAGATCTTAATTTCCGCGAAATGCAATTTTGAATTCGACATGCTTATACAACTGACTAATAAAGAGTTTAAAGACCATAATTGCTTCTATCATGTGGAACATTTTAAGCAATTTCTAATGAATATTCATCAGTATGTTTAAAATAAACCCATTAGGTGGGCGAAGAAAACTTGTTGTGATAGAAAGATAAGAGAGAACCAATAAAAACAATGTTTAAAAAATATCAAGGGTGGTATTAAAGCATACCATTTAGGAAAATTATAGAAAAAAGAAATGAACTTAACCAGTCAAAGAAGCAGAAATTAATTAAGCAAGGAATAATGACCTGAAGAAAGTTTTTACTTTATAAAATCTTAATATAAATAGACATATTGGTCCAATAAAGATGAAAATTTAGCGAGTTCAGAAAAAGAGTTGGTCAACATTTTCAATGCTTATTTGCTTCAGTTTTACTGAGACAAATAGGAATATTTGTAATATATACTTGTAATAAATAAACTACAGAATTTGAATTTGACGTAAAAGATATTAAAGTTTACTTTACCTATTGAATCAAGTAAAGCTGCAGGCCCTGAAGGTATATATAGTAATTCTGAAGGAGGGTAGTCCAGCATTGCAAAGCATTTTATTGATTTTTAAGCGATTGACATAACATTTTATACCAAAGGACTGGGAAACAGCATATTTTGTGCCTATTTATAAAAATAGTAAGGAAAGTATGGGAAATTATAGGCCATTAGCTTAACATCTCTGCGTTGTAATTCTGAAAATTACGAAATGTCCAATATAGAGAAATTTTTGAAGATAATACAGTATTTTGACCAATAGCACGTTCAGAAAGGGTATAGGCATTCAGCACAAGTATGGGCAGCGATTCCGAAAGGATTTTATGTATGCAGAGAAAACTTTAGTTGGTTAAGACTGCGTCGCAAACCCCCAAACAAATATATGCGATATAAGAGAAACAGCAACATGAAGGGGTCCTATCTCCACATGGTGAAAGCCGTATGAGCATTGGGTCCAGTTCGTGAACGGGCGAGAATCACCTTACTGGCGCGACTCCGTTTACAAGAGTTTAACACTCCGCCAGCTTAGCCCACGAAGAATCCTCCCCCAACACGTCATGCCATAGGAGAGGAACCCTGATGTATACATGTACAAATAATCCGTCGCAGATGTCTAGACATGTATGCGCATGAAAGGTTAGATCTGCAGTGACCAGCAAGGATATCACGTTGGCTTCTCTATAATAATAAAAATAATATAATAAATAATAATATAATAATAATTAATAATAATAATAATAATATAAGAACAAATTAACTCCTTTACAAGAAACAAGAAACTATGACACGGAAGTACTTCTTTAAGAGAACGATACAAAATATTATTTTTTTATTTAGGATGCCCATCTACGTTTCCTTCTTTTAAGTCTGTCTTTGTGTGCGATAACGAGGGAGGCCTACTTTGAGAGCATTGTTTTAGGACAATAATTAAGTAGACTAAAAATTCACTACAAAGTATTTCTACCAAAAACTAACTAAAAGTACATCTGAAACCTTTAAGCACATATTTGAACATAATCATTTTTATTGAAGGAATATGGTAAATTTAAAGACGATGAAGAGATCTCGTTTCCGAGGATGAACCAAAAGCCATTTTATCACAAATATAATAATAAAATTTGTCGAGAAGCAAAAGATTCTCATTTTATCTCTTCTCTTTCTTTTTTTTTTTTTTTTAAAAAAAACGTTGTTTTTTCTTCATTTTTTTCGTCTAATTTTTAGCTCTTCCAGAAAATGATGTTAGCCTGAATATATAAAAACTTTCTTTTTCACGTATGCCATTAAACAATAAATATTGCCATACAGAGCTTTAACTTTAAAGCTATTAATAATTTAAACAATATTTTGTTCAATGCAGTTAATTTTATTAATGGAATTGTTTATACAAAATGTTTCTTCTAAAAGCTACCATTATTCTAGAATTATTTAAGAGAGTTACTGAAATTAATTAGAACATTTAAACTGTAAAAAGACTATGTTCCGATAACCAGAAATTTGATGAAAAAATATATGTTAACTTTGATTTTATAGTTTTCTTAATATTTTTTTTAAATTAAAACCTGCATAAATGAGATAAATATATTTGAAATACTTAATAAAAATAACCAACTCTAAACAATTCCAGAGTATTATTTCTACTCTGAATTAAGTTTCTTTCTGCAAAAGTTGTTTTAGATTAAATAACGCAGGAGCTACTTTTCAAATGCTAATTTGCAATCGAAACTTAAATATAAAGCTGAAATATGTTTAATTACCAAACACTTAATATGATTAAAGTTTTTTTCAGGTTTATATTTTTAAAAAAAAATAATATAAAGAATTTTTAATTTAATTTTTTCCATTTTTATATCTTTTTATTTAGGCCCTTTTTCCAATCTAACTTAATCTACATTACACCTAATTAAAAGGGTTTATTTTCATCTAAAAGTCAAATCATTATAATGAAAAGAAAATTAGGCACTCGGAAGATTCGAGTATAACTTCGACTCTATAAACATGAAATAGTATTTTTGATTTAATCTACAGTCTACATCTAATAAATAAAACTTATATAGAAAAGCAATATGAATAAAACATCATTGACCCATTTAATTTTAACTGAATAATCCAAATGCGTAGTATTTAATTAATACTTTCTAAGCTTTTATTTCTTTATGTCAGACGGTGGTAGATTTAATTAAAAAAAAAAATACATTCGAGTTTATGACTTACATATGAACAGCTTAGAAGCTACATGAACAACATTTAACTACCTACCGGAAGTTCAATACTTCTGATGTTCTATTTTTTTTTATTTATAAAGGTAATTAAATATATAAGAGTAATATAACAATCGCGAAAAGTTTGCAACACCATTAAATTCAATCCTAACGTAAGAAAGCAGTGGTAATTCAGTATATACCCCACAATTATATTTAGTATATTATCCACTTATTTGATACATTCTTTAGACGTTTTGCATAGGTTCGACTCAGTTTTGACAACTCCACCTAAATTTCCTCACGACCAAAATTTCAGGTATAATAGTTTAGGTTCTCCTTAAACCCTAATTAAACGTCAAGTATAAAAAAATACTTTAATCTTTCCTAATAAATTCAAATCTCGGTCATAAATTTTTATTGGGACGTTAAGGAAAACAAAAGATGATAAAGGCAATAATGAATGCAACGACAAAAACAAACAACGAAAAAAAAATATTAATTTCGCTCACGAACTTAGATTGAAATTTCTTAAGACATAGATGTTTATTATCCAGTGTATTGAAGGTATACGATCAAAGTGATAGAAGCCAAACATTCTTCTTCCATTCTCGCAATTTGCAAGGATCATATATAAAATTTGATGTTCTCAATTACAATTGAACGTTTGCAAGTTTTTAGAAAAACAATTGTAATGTAATCATTAGACTAAAAGTTAGCGTAGAAGGATATCTTGTTCTTTGTGATGTAACCTCTTAGGGGAAAACAATTCATTACCTGAGAAAATATCAGACGAAATTACATGAATTTCATAAAAAATTAATAATATGTATTGACATGTAATGACGTCAACTTTACATACTTTTAGAAAATTTGAATTCAAAAATTACAAATACATCCTTATGCTAAAAGGTTGGATTGGGCAGTTGTTCCATCAAAAAGCTTAATAGTATTTTAAAAAGAAAAAAAATTACATGTGAAATATATATATCTATTAGAAAAATTAAAAAAGACCTACCAGAGATATGAATTACTCGTACACAATTCAAGAAATCAATGAAATTTTTAAAGAATTAAAACAAAAAATTGTATTCTTTTTGTAAAAAAAAAAAATCTTTTACTACGAAAGATGAAACTGACATTACAAAGATTTACACAACTTTATATAATAGGCAGTGAAAAAAAATTATATTTTTATTGAAATAAGATAATTGAAATTTTTAGGCGTGAAACTATTCTCATGCAGTAAGTGTAAAATTGCTATTGTTACTATCTTCAATTCCATTCACCTAAGCCCGTGATAAAAAGTTTACAAGTTTACTCTTAATCAAATTAGCATAACCAATTTCGTTAGTGACCTTTTTAACGACCTATTTGGCAAAAAAACAAAATGACCCACATTTCAGACCTTCCTTGATATCATAAATCAGTATACATCACCACACTTTTTAAAAACTAATTCAAATCAATTCCACCAGCCCTGGTAAAAATTAAAGAATTACAATTTCGCTGATGTAATCAAGATGCATAAAATTCAATCATTATTGATCCTTTCTTCTTTTCAATTTTGCCTTGCAGTTGGTTAAAAAAACAAAGGTAACTTTGAATAATATGAAAATATTTCGTGCAACCAAACTGTTGAATCAGATCGCAAACATTAAGAACAAACTGATAAAAGAAAAAAAAATGCAAAGGCCGCAGAGTTCACAACTAAATATCTAAATTTCTTTATTATTCCCAAAATTATGGAATTCGAGGCAACAACAATGTTTCCAGGTCAAGTAAAATCAAAATGAAAAACTGATCCAAAGAGAATTTTTTTTTAAAAGAGAGAATGAATTTAAAAAATCAAAAAAGGGTGAAAGTATGAACATTAACGAAGAAAATTTGGACATTACTGAAAGTCAGTTAAATGAAAGTCAAGAAACATGGAGGATTAAATTAGAAAATGGAAATATAACTGAAAAAGAGAATAAAAAAAATTTAAATTAGGGAATGATATTGAAAGGTGGAAAGAGTACAAAAAATACCATAATTAAAAAAAGACATTAATCTTAAAAAAGATTTTAAAATAAAACAAATGAAAGAAGCATGTCCGAAAACAGTTATTCACCATGATAATGGAAATGAAGTGAAAATCGGGAAAACAGATTGCAAAACAACTACAAAGACATTGGGTGTAGAAATAGAAAACAACGATAAAATTGGTGAAAAAATAAAAAATAAAACAGATACATATTTGAAAAACATTTTAAACGCAGTTTCAATGAAATTTAAACCAAAGGTAACATCTACTGTACACCCATAAAGAGAGTAAAACGTAATACCTTTGGTATTAATGATTTAGATAGTAATGGTTTTGTGAACGGTGAGGTTGTTAATGCAGTCGTAGAAATGATGATTGACAGTAATAATGTACAGGATACTACTCTCTTTCCATGTTCTTATATGAATTTCCTATTTGTTGATGGCTTTCAAATGCCATTAAAACACCTAAATAGTAGGATGTTTTACGTAAACAAAATATACTTGCCATAGTGAATACAGATATGAAAATGATGGTTATCACTGGTTTCTAGTTGATATTCAGTTTAGACCAAAGTAAATAAGATTAATCAATTAGGCACCACAATGCAAAGTACCAGAAAAAGTATTGAAAACTAAATACAATTTAATCATTGCTGCACATGTGAGTTCGAATGTCCATATAAATTTAAAAAGGGTACGAACTGTCAATAATTAATAACACTCCAAACAAGAGGGTAGCGAATGTGTCATATGCGTAACAGGAAATGCTAAATCCATTTAATTAAAAAAAAATAAATAAACTAACTGATTATAAATAACATAGAACACAATTAAAAAATGAACTTCAAAATTATAATTTAAAAATACACGAAGAAAATCCATTACAAGAAGCAGATTTAAAAACTATGAATGAAAAATGTAAAATATATAGAAAAGACTTTCATGCATGGATTTTAGATAATAATCAAGTACAATACAGTAACAATAAAATAGATAATGATTTTGAGGAAAATAAAGATAAAAAGGTATAACACAATCAAGTTGCAATTTTAATTCAAATTCAAATAAGAAAAGCGAGCTTGCAAAGAATTAAAAACTTTGTAATTTCAGGAAGTAAGACAGAAAAAAAAGTTGAATTAAAATTGATGTAAATAAACAAAATATTGAACCTTTTAAACATTCAAATCCAATAAAAAGAATCATATAAAAACAATAAGGAAAACAAAAGATGATAAAGAAAAGAATGTAGATGTTTCAAAAACAAACAAAAGAAAGAAAATATTAATTTCATATTTCATATTAATTTCATTAATTAATTTCATAGAAGCATTAGATAGAAATGCTTTCTTAGACATAGATGTTATATCCAGTGGTGTTGAAATGTATACCGACAAATATGATAGAAACAAAACAACTTCTTTACATTCTTGCGATTTGCAAAGGTTATATAAGAATAATTTTGCTGTTTCAATCAAAAAATTGTACGGTTGCAAATTGGTAGAGAGAGATAATTTGATTGTAGCAGTAAACACTGGTTACAAAAGAGAAGGATTTCATTGGTTTCTTTGCGATTGTAACTTCAACAGCAACAATCAGAATTTTCAATTCATTACCAGAGAAAATATTAGACGAAATCTTAAAGGTCATAAAAAACTTAATAATGTATCACATACAGCAAATAACTCCAGTACATTTAGAAAATTTGAAATTCCACATTACAAAATACGCCTCCCTCAAAAAGTTCATGTGCATATTTCATAGAAAGTGCCTATATTTAAAGGAAACAAAAATTTGACCCTTCTGCGATGAAATGTTATATATTAGAATTATTTATAAGATATTATATAATATCTCACCACATATTAACAAAAATTATTCACTAAATTACAACATTTCGATGGCATTTTGATACTACCAAAATTACTCTAAAAAATTCATTCGCTGAAATCAAACGCAAAAGCTAATCTATTTTTTGGTATATTCTAATCCAGCAGTAGGGATACATCAATACGCTAATTTTGAGCTCTAAACTTCTCTTGATTGGCTGGTTTAAATAACCCTTTTGTGAAAACCCAAAATTCGAATTGCTCTTTCTGCTGAATATACGGAGTTTATCTTCATAATGTAAAATCAGATTTTTTTTTGCTGATTCTACTAGTATATAAATTATTATCTTACTAGTCACTTGTAAAATTGTTTATCTATTTCTCTATTGGAATTAATTACCACATGTTTTGAACTTGTGAAAGTTTTCATATTTCGCCTTTAAAAAATTGCTTGACAATTTCCTTTGTTTTTCGTGGCTTCCCTTGTTAATATATATTTATTGATATAAGATGATAATTATATTATGTAAGTTTTAAGTCACTTTTTGTAATTTATTTATGGCTAATAAATAAATTTAACTACTGGCTTTATACTACTTGGAAAGTTTTCGCCGGCTCTTTTGTGAGTCTAAAAGCTTCAGCTCTGGTTCGGAGCCTTATTCCTTATGATAGATGTTGCCTGCAAAACTGTCCGTTATTAGCTTTCCCATTTGCATTGTACCCCGACAGGTATGCTTCTACAGAGAACTTCTAGAAGCTTCCATTTACTAAAGGAAACTTAACGTAGAAAATATTTGATTACTTTCGTATTTCAGATTTAAGTTCCCGCTGTGCTCAGAGTCTCTTAAAAAAGAGACTATGTTCCAGCAGGGTTACTTTTCCCTTTCGTTTTTATTAAAAAGGAACGGAAACGTGATTTATTTCCTTTCGTAATGGTTTTGTGCTTATTATTTGGTTGAAGGCCCGGGTTAAAATTATTTAGGTAATCTTTAATTCCCAATATTTTTTTCAGTTTTTGTAGTTTTATTCCTTTCTTTCCCATTTTCAGCAATATTTAGGGAACTAGCCTTTTCTGTATTCATTAATTAGATTACATTTTTTGGCTCGCAGGTATTCTCATCCAAATTAAAGCTTCTGTTTATTGAATGTATCAATTTGGATTCATTCAACTAACTAATGAGTGCGAGTTACGATTTGGATGAGAATATTAGAGTTCTTTGCTTAGGGTTTGCTTAAATCACTTGTACTCAATCCCTTACGGTAATTTTTTTCCATCTAACAATTATTTTAAAATTAGCATAAAGTTGATTTCCAAACGGTAAACGTGAAAAATTTGTGTACAAGTTATTAAACTATGTATCTTAAAGCAGTTACGAATCAATTCTAGAATATGTATCAGGCAATCTGTAAAAAAAAAAAGTATTTATATTTTAACTTAATTTCTTATTCCTATACTTTGACCACTATCTATTAACTAATGTAATTACATTGAACGACAAGATATTTACGCAAATTGTTAAAAAATTATCCCTTCAGTGCATTACCAATCATTTGTTTCAAATATATTTTTTTTAAAATGTTTTGTTTAAACACGATAGACTAGATTTCCTCTATTTTTGCCCCAACAATATATTCTCGAGTAACAAAGATAAGTAAGCCAAAACTATCGCGACGGGTTCCGAATATTATTGGCTTTTGAATCAATACTAGCAATAATCATGTTTAATATTCAATCATTTTCACCACGTTTATCGATCACTATCAGAAACGTCATCCACGAAGGCTGCCACCTTATAAATCATTAATATTTTTTCCGTGGCGTATCTGAATCTTTGACTGAGTTCCTTTCCTTTTATTATTAATTAATGTTAATATTGTGCAGATTCGAATTTTCACAAAGTTAATAATATTATATATATATATATATATATGATATTATATATAATATATATAATATATATATATATTATACTATAATATATATATATATTTTATATATATATCATATATATTATATATATTATATATAATATATATATTTATATATATATATATATTAACGATTTGGGAATTTGAAAAATATACCGGCAACGTATTAAAGGTTTATAATACTATTAAAAAGACTGCAAAATACCTTCTTTCCTGTGGGAAGGACAATGAGGTTTGTGAGTCAGAATTTACACGTTTCATATCATTCGACTCATGTTTATTTTAATACGTATATTTTAGATGCTTAAAATAGGTGGCCAAAAATTTGTTGTTATTTCAAAAATTCAGCTTTATTAGGAAATTATTGTTAAATCTGTTTCCAATAAACTAGGAGTATTAAAGTTAAAAAATCTAGATTCAAAAAAGTTATTGTCATTTTAATGTTCATTTGTATACCAAAACGAGATTTAATATTCTCATATACTTTCGTTGAAAACTTGTGCAATGTTACGTTACGTTCTACTGTAAGGGAATAGCCCCAGTTCGATAATTAGTATATATATATATACTATATATATTATAATATATATATATATAATATTATATATAATAATATATATATATACTTATATATCATATATATATATATATATATATATATATGTGTGCGTATCCGACGGTACTCCGTAAATCAATTCTTGATCAGCTGATTCTATCGTACGTCATTATTTTTATTAGTTTATTAATATAATTGTTCATCTTATTATTTACTGTTGTATTACTATCAATTATTATTATTATTATTATTATTATTATTATTATTATTATTATTATATATTATTGGTTGCCGGTTTAATTTTGTTGCATTGCTTTTATGGCTTATAAGTTATATAATTAAATATATATTAATTACTTAGATATTATTATTAGTCATTGTTGTTATTTAACATTGTATTTTCAAATATCAAAATAATTATTAGATCAGGTAAATCTACAATTGCACCGCAAATCGAAGGGATTACCATTATTTCTATAATATCTAGTGCTGCCTAATACAAACTACTACTAATACTATTACAACTATCATTTACGTCCTATGAAATCAATCGTTTTTTATTATAAAGTTTGTATTATATTTGGGGAAGCTAACATATTAATTGTTTTTCATTTATTATTTATAATTTAAAATATCTTTCAACACCGTTTACAGCATTTTATTTTATTTATTGCAATCCTATTATATGGGTAGGCGTGGCTTCACATCCTCCTCTTGCAATAAATTTTATGACCTCCATTTTTTTTGTGGCTAACCCCAACTATTACCAAGTACTAGATCATGTGCGCATTAGTAGTTGTGGTTAGGAAAGGTGTTCTGCTATTTGATGGAGGCTGGTAAACCCTTCCAGGGTTCACACTTTCTGGAAAGTCAGGGAAAGTCAGGGAAAGTCAGGGAAAAAAAAAATTGTCAGGGTATATAAAGAAAATCTAAAACAGCTAGATAGTTACAAATAATGGGAAATAAAATGAGAAAATTGATTTCAATTAAATGTTATATATATATTACCTTTATAGTTTAATACATGCTATATAAAATAATGGAAATTAAAATACATGGTAGCGAAGTTAAACCAATGAAAAAAAATTTCTTATACTATTTACTGAAAAGTTTTTTAATAATTTTACTAAAAGGAATATCGTTATCCTTGTAGAGCATTAGCATTTTAAGATACATTCATGAAGTAAAATTTAAAAATGATTTTTTTTCCATTCTTAATTATTTCAAATATTTAAAAGGTATATCAGTGTAAATATCTGCATAAAATGCAACTAGGCTCCTAATAATGAAACATGATTATAGTTATTTTAAACACAGTTATTAATAATTTTTAAAAATATTACAAATTTTTTGGAAAAATACACAGCTAAAAATAAAAAAAATAATAACATTTGTAGCTGTTTTTTTTGTTGGTTTTTGGGGTGTTGCGTTCTGTACTTGCCGACCTTTATTATATTATATTATTATATATATAGATACTATATATATATATAATAACTATAGATATATATTATATATATATATTATATATATATATTATAGATATATATAATATATATATATATATATTATAAGCCTTTACGCTACTTGAAAGTAATCAAAAACTGCAGGTATTTGTGCAACAGGCTAATTCTACAGTATTGCAGCGTATGGTTGCCAACACGAACAAAGAGTGCGGATTTGTGCGGGCATTCTTTTGTTTAATTATGATGCATAGAACAGTTTTTGTAACGCACGCCGCTGATATCGTCTTCTGCTATTTTTTTTTATAAAATTTTTATGTTATTCAGACGCTGAATTTCCATTTTTATGGTAAAACATTTATTACCAGTCTATGTGGTAAGTTAGTGAAGTGATGAAAATAATGATCAAAAGTTATAAATTTATAAATATATTCTTATAAACTTGATTATTACTATGTAGGCCCCGTGGAACGATAGTGATCAGTGAAAGAATTTTTACTGTTGTGTTTATTATTACTTTTTTAACTTTTCAGCTAGCTTCTTTTTGGACTAGAAAATCCAGATTAGTATGAAGCGCGGATTTTTTATATATTTTATAACTATCCAGCCTCAGTAGGAGACCTACGCACAAAATTTTTTCTTTAAATAAAACTGACATTTGGAAGGCCTTCACCAATAGGCTCCGGCTGATCATTCCCCGGGCCTCCAAATTGCTTAGCCTACATAATTTATGACTATAATAAATAACTAATTATTGTATTATTTTCTTATTTTTTATTATTGTTAGTGATATTATTATTAGGTGATAATTTTATCTGTATTTATATTTTGGTAGGATCGTGGAGTCTCGGGCTATAGGCTCAGCATTGCCACAACTTTTGAAATGTTTTAACTCTTGCAAATAATTGGTGTATGTATGAAGCCGTTTGACTTACTTGCAAACCTTCATACTCTACGCTACCAGGAAATCGACATTGATTGATCTTAGGAGTGACAAGGAGGCTTTACCCGTAGTAGGCCAGCGATACACCATTCTTCAAATACTAGTGAGATTTTCAAACCTCAAGTTCCACGCCAGATCTTCCAAGACGATCACATTTATTGTTTGTTTAATTAGCGGGAATTATTATTATTATTGAATTATTATTATTATTTTATATTTATTATTATTATTATATTGATTTATTATTATTCATTATTAGAAGAATGGATATCGATTTTTTCCTTTATTCTATATTGTTTGTTTTGATATTTGTATTTTTATTTTGTTACTCTTATCAACTATTCTGCATTTTTTTCACACCGGAAAACAGAATTATTTTCAGCCGAAAACAGAATAATTTTCAAGCAGGAACACAGAATAGTTTCCAAAACCGAAAAAACAGAATAGTTTTCCAAACGAGAACGGAATAGTTTTCCAAACCGGGACAAGTAGTTATTATTACCATTTTTGCCACTGGCCATCTTTTACATATTATTTTTTAACTTTTTTTGTATTAGTGCGTTGTTTTCTCTTATTCATTTTTCTTTTCCCTCTATTTCCTATCTTCACAATTTTTTTCTCTTGCGCTTGGTTGTGTCTGACTTGGATTTTGCTCTCGCCCCTGTCCCCACCTCTGCAGTCTCTTCAGTCCCCTCTTCCGCTGCTTCTTATTACCTGGCGTACCCATCCATACCTCGTATCCCTGCTCTATTTTCAACGCCTCTCACGATCCATGTTCCTCTCCGTTTTCTAGAGTTGAGGCCCGTCTAACATCTCTGGAACAAGGCATGGCTGATGTAAAGGCGGTGCTGAAGGACATCTCTGCTATGCTACGGTCCCCAAAGGATTTATCTTCCCGCACCCGCTCCTCTGACCGTTCTCCCCTCAGGCCCTACGGCAATATGCCTAACGGATATTGTTTTACCACCATTCCGGTATGGCCTAAGGCGACTAAGTGCACCCAACCCTGCATTTTGTCGGGAAACCTCTTCGCCAGCAATCCGTAAAGGCGGTGGATCCAGCTGGCCACCCCTCCGTTTGTTCTTCCTCTCCGCCTTCTTCGCCTCAGGATGTCCTGCGTCTTTTCGACAGGTCCACAAACCTGTTCTTCCTGATCGACACCGGTGCGTCGTATTCGCTTCTTCCTCGAGATGCTACCCAGAAGTCCGCTGTTCCTCTTCCTGACCGGGCTCTTTACGCTGCAAATGGTAGTACTATCCCTGTCTATGGTGAGCGTTTGTGCACCTTAGACCTCTCTCTTCCGCCGTCAATTCCCCTGGGTATTTCGTGGTTGCTGACGTGACCCACCCATTTTGGGAGCTTATCCTGTCACATTTCGACCTTATAGTCGATCTAAGAAACAGGAGATTGGTTGACGGCTGTACGTCTCTGTCTTCTGTAGGTACCGTAGTTTCTTCTGCTCTTAAAGGCATTCTCTGTTGTTGCTCCTTCTTCTGGTACCTCCCCCTTCACCATCCTGCAGAAGGATTTTCCGGCGCTGGGTTTGAAACCCTTGGTTCTTCTTCCGTCTCCTGTTCAACATTTCTGTGCGCCACCATATAGAGGCTACGGGCTCTCCCCACCTTCGCTCGTGCCCGGCGTCTGCCTCCTGACAAGCTCAGGCAGCCAAGGCGGAGTTTGGGCACATGCTCGAACTTGGTATCTGTCCGCCCTCCCAAAAGTTCATGGTCCTCCCCCCTCCACATGGTGCCTAAAGGGGCTTCTGATTGGAGGCCTGTGGGAGATTTTAGGGCTCTGAACGCTTGCACAATACCAGATCTCTACCCGGTCCCGCACATCCAGTCTTTCACCTCGAATCTGGCCGGTAAGGCCATCTTTTCACATTTGGATCTTGTCAGGGCGTACCACCAGATCCCAGTAGCAGTAGATGACATAACGAAGACGGCCATCCTCACCCCTTTTGGTCTCCTTGAGTATACCAGAATGCCGTTTGGTTTGAGGGGGGCGCAGCTCAGACGTTCCAGAGGTTCATTCGATGACGTTCTTAGAGGCTCCCCTTCGCCTTTGCTTATCTGGATGCCCTCCTCATAGCTTCCTCTTCTTCTGCCGAGCATGAGCAACATCTACGTACCGTTTTTGCCAGGTTGGCGAATGTGGCATGCGTCTCAACCCGGCGAAGTGTGTTTTTGGTGTCCCTTCCTCTTACCTTTCTTTAGGAGCACCACTATTTCAGCGGAGGGGCATTTGTCTCTCTTGCAGGAGCGCGAGCCGCGTCGAGGGCCATTCGCACCTTCCCCTGAGGCTGTCTCTCAGAAGCCAGCTTCGTCAGTACTCGGCATGCTTACTTCCTCATCGTTTCTCCAATGGGGCGCTGATATTCTTCGACCCCTCACCGCCTCTCAATCCCGCCCCAAGCACGAGGCAGTTCTACAAAGTGGGATGGTCTACGAAAGCTACTGCTGCTTTTAAGTTTCCAAAGAAAGCACTCGCTTCCTGCCAACATTCTTGAGATTCACCCCCAGGACTCAGCTGCCGACCAGAGTTCAGGTAGAGTGCCTCCGATTTGCTTCGGAGTGTATCTCCAAGCCCAGCATCCAGACCGGCAGTGTTGGTTCTCTCTTGCCTTTTTCTCTCGCCAGTTGCAACCTTCCTGAGGGACTCGCTACAGTGCTCGGGAGGGAGTTACTTGCGATCTATCTCGCCGTCCGTCATTTCCGCTACTTTCTGGGGGGTCGTGAGTTCCACAATACTCACTGATCCCAAACCACTTACCTTCGCTATTGTCTCCAGAAACGAAAAGGGCACTCTCCTCGAGAAGCTTTGTCACCTTGAGTATATGTCTCACAGTTAACCACTGATGTCAGACATATTTCAGGTGTCGACAACTTCACATTGCTGACGCTCTCTCCCGCCATTGAAATCGACGCGATTTTCAGCTTTACCCAACATCGACTACGAAGCTATGGCAACGTGCCAGACTACTGAGGATCCTGCACTTCCACAGGACTCTTCTCTCAAGCTGGATGGCTCCAACTCCCTGGATAGGAGAAACTTCTGTGCGATGTCTCTCAGGATCTCCTCGTCCTTCGTACCTGCATCGTTCCGCGTAAGGCTGCTTTCCTCAATCTTCACTCGCTTTCCCACGCTTGGCATTGAGGCTTCACGCAAAATGGTTGCTGCCCATTTGTTGTGTGGCCTGATCTGAATGCCGATGTTGCAACTTGGTGTCGCACTTGTCTTCCCTCCCAGCGTTCTAAGGTCACCGTCACACCAAATCCCCGCTAGGCACTTTCTTACCCCCTGGTGCTCGATTTGAAAGTGTCCACATCGACATCGTTGGACTTCTGCCTCCCTCCCGCGGTAAGAAAGACATTCCTTAGTTATGATCGGTTTTCACCACGTGGACAGTTCTAATCCCTCTCTCTGTCGCCCAACGCGGAAATCATAGCTAAGCTTTCTTGGCTCGATTGGATTTCGCCTGGTGTGCCCGCTTTCTGTCACAACGGACCAAGGTTGACCTTTTGAATCCTTCTTATTGAGAGATTGATGATTCTTCTTGGTTCAGAGAAGATTCCACCACGGAATTCTTTAATCAAGAAAGCGAAACGGCATTGTTTGAACCGTTTCCACCGTCAGCCATAAAGGCTTCTCTTCTAGCTCAGCCAATCCGGAAAAATTGGACGGACGCTCTCCCTTTCGTAATGCTTGGCATTCGCTCCGCTGTTTAAGAGAGAGAATCTGCACTGTTCGGCTGCTGATTAGTGTATGGTTCTCCTCTTCGTCTTTCCGGTGACTTCTTCTCACAGTCTTCTCCTCCTTCCACAGCCGACCCGCTTGCTTACTTACCCGCGCTTGAGGCGCCTGTGTGCTTCGTCGTGGAGACCAACTCCTTCTCGTCCACACAGGGTGTTCATTCCTATATCCCTAAGGACCTTTTTCCTGAGCTCATGTCTCTGTTTCGACATGACTCCCCCCGCACCGCTCTCCAACCTAAGTACGATGACCTTTTCCAAGTGATACTTAGGAAGGAGAAATTGCTTCACGATACTAGCGTCCCACACGTACGATGAAGTCGGTTTCAATCGACCGCCTTAGCCTGCTTTTCTTCGAGGCGAAGTCCCTCTTCCTGTTCTCGGACCCTGACGCTTACACTTTTTGTTTTCAATTTCTCCTCCTTCAACTCGTCCTTTTAACGTTCCTTCAGGGGACAGATCTCTCCCTCATCCTCTCCCTTTTTCCTGATTCCTCTTCCTATTCCTTCCCCCCCTCTGAAAATGGACACAATACGACCGGCTCAGACTCCACCCACACGGTCATCGTCACCCTTGCCTACCTCCACTTCGGCTCAGGATCTTCACCTCCAGGTTCCACCTCGGGCTACTCTTAACGACACATGCAGATGTTCCGACTCGCCGATCACAATCTGGAAATCCTGTCCAGACTCCTCAAGCTCCTACTAGACTATCAAGCAGAGGTAGATATACGGATGGCAGCGCGCTACCTCGACTTAATTATCGTTGCCTTGGCACTGCAAGGGGGTATATAGCCTTACACTACTTGTGAAAGTATCAAACGACAGTATTTTTGCAAGGTAATTTACCAGTATTTGCCAGCGCATAATTCAAACGAATCAAAGAGTGCGGTTGTCGGGCGATCTTTTGTTTAATTATGATTGCATAGAACAGATTTTGTAACGCACGCCGCTGATATCGTCCTCTGCTATTTTGTATAAATTTTGTTATTCAGACGCTGAAATTTTACCATTTAATGATTGATTACCTATTCCCAGTCTATGTGGTAGGTTAGTGAAGTGATGAAAATAATTTAAAAGTTATAAATTTATTAAATATATCTTTATAAATGATATATATATGTAAGCCCCGTGGAACGATAGTGATCAGTGAAGTGAATATTTTATGTGTTTATTATTACTTTTAAACTTTTTAGCTAAGCTAGATTTAATAATTGAAAACCAGATTAGGTATTGAACTGATTTTTTTAATATATATGTAATGCTGCCTCAGTAGGAAGACCTACGCACAAATTTTTTCTTTAAAAAATTAAACTTGTAGAATTCATCGTAGGCCTTCACTAATAGTGCTCCGGCTGATCTTTCCACGGGCCTCCAACATTGCTTAGCCTACATAATTTATTACTATAATAAATAATATTATGTGTTATTTCTTATTTTTTATTATTGTTGGTATTATTAGCCTCCCAAGTCCTAATTATTTGTATTATTTTTGTAGATCTTTGGGTCTTCGGCTATAGGCTTCAAGGCATTTAGCCACAAGCTGTGAAATTTGTTTCTCTTGCCAAATATATGGTGTGGTATGAAGCCGCTTGACTTCCTTGCTAACCTTCATAAGCTCTACTTATCAGGAAACCGACAATATATATATATATATATATAATATATATATATATATATATAATTATATAATACTATATATAATATATATATAGTATAGATATATTTAACCTTCCTCTCTTCTTTCTCCTTCTCTCCTCTCTGTTGATTTTTCCCGCATTGTGGTAGGTGGCGCTCTGCTCGTTGTCCTCTTCGTTTGCTACTCGCCATCTTGTAATGCTGCTCCGTTCATCACTCTTGTTTAGGTGTCAAAAGGATTTTTTTAGCCGATTCCTGCAATTACCTTTTGTTACGCAAATAATTCTTCAAGTGATCGTGCTGTATGTTACCGTGCTTCTAGTAGTGATTCCAAGTTATTTTCTACATTTCATCCAGTGACTCTCGATTTTTATCTTCTAAGCTTAGGGTAGGATATCCATATTTGTTTTTGTTTACAAATATCATAAATTTACGGTGTTAATTTTAAGGTGGAGAATTTACAAAGTGCTAACCCGTTTTAGTTTTTTTTTATTTGCGTGTAGTCAAACTATATTTTTATTTTGTTCTGAGCTAATTTTGGTGTTTAAATTATTTTAAGTGATTTTATTTTATTTCCTTTTAAATTTTAGTTTTGGTATAAAATATAATAGTTCCCCGTTTCATTTCATTTTCTATCATAGAAAATTTGATATTCTTGGAGTAACTACGCTAAATTTATATGAATAAAGTGTTAACAATTATAATTATTTATTTATTATTATTTATTTGTTTCTGATATTATTTTGCATTATTTATATATGTTAATATAGGTTTGTCGAGACGTGTGCAATCTGCTTCTGTTTTATTTATCCTTCTACTGTAACTGCATCTTACGAAGGATGCCGTGCTCCAACTGCAAGCCGTATCCTTCAATATATATATATATATATATATATATATATATATATTATATATATATATATATTATATAGAAATATATATATATATATATTATTATTTATATAGTATATCATGAATTAGAAACTTTTTGCTTTATTCGTTATATATATATATATATATATATATATATATATATATATATATATTATATATATATTATATATATATATATATATATATATATTATATATGTATTATATATATATATATAGATATATATATATATATAACTATATATATATGGTATATATATAGTGATCAGTAGAATTTTTGCAATTTGATTCAGGAATAGAAGCTGATCAGTCTTAATTTCTCGACATGCCCATTGTGGCTTCTTAATTTCTTTATTTATTTTTAACAACATAAAATGGAATGGTCTAATGACAAAGTGTTTGAATTTTTAGATATCTATCAAAAAGAGCCTTGGAACTGGGATGTGAGCCATCCTGTACAGTCTACATGAATAAAGATATGAGGTTTATGATGGATGGATGAGGATCAAGCAAAAATTGCCAACTGAAATGTCAGTTCAGGATTTAAAAATAAAAAAAACTCTAATGGCAGCCTTCAAATCACACATGAGAAAATTAAATAACAGTGTAAAAAGTTGGTTCCAATACCCATAAGTGACTTCATTGTATGTCACAAATGCTTTCACTTTTCGGAACAAATTTTATCCCCAGATATTTGGAGCAAGAATGGGGGGCAGCTTAAGCCCCATCATGGCTAATATATATATGGAATTTTTTGAAACAAGTCTCCTTCCGCGGGTTCCTCTTTATTCACAGGTGTTTACATGGAGGAGGTATGTCGATGATGTTATTGCCGTTGTGCCTACCTATTTTCCAGTCGAACAGTTTCTTTATTCAAATATGAGCAGAACTATATATGTCCTACCGCCACTATCCTTTCATCACATCTCGGTCTCTTTTATATTCTTAAGAAATAATTTCTCGGATACTAAAATGGAGTTCAAGAAAAGTTGAAAGGCTTATGAAGAGTTAGTTGAACTAAGTTAAATAACATTAAATAGTATCTATTTCAA
Source organism: Trachelipus rathkii (assembly GCA_015478945.1). NCBI lineage: Eukaryota > Metazoa > Arthropoda > Malacostraca > Isopoda > Trachelipodidae > Trachelipus > Trachelipus rathkii. Next base: position 12,955 of record JABUQX010119099.1, on the reverse strand, counting down.
TGAATATATTGGATTTAGAATTTCATATTGGGGCAGTACAGTAGTTTAGCAAGTGGAAATTATCTTCACTTCAGAGGGGGTACAACATAATTATTTTCGTCTTAGGGGCACGCGATCAAAAAAGTTTGGAGACCGCTGATTCTATCTTACAGAGTTTATCGTAAACTCATCCAAACAAACTAACTTCATTATTTTTCATTTCATCCCCATTATATTAAGAAAAATATTGTTTATAACATGTTTCTCAGAGCATACCATTATTGCGATCCACCATTTCACAACAAGAAATAATTTATTTCATACTTTCGAGAAATTGGAGTATCCCCCATTAGTGATCAAACAGAAACATAGACATGCTTATTTGAATTTTCTTGGTTTGAGAAAAAGCTCCCATGTTAATTTTGAAAATATTAAAATAGTACCGGTTTCCCCCCAACTACTTAAACTTAAATTAA
>JABUQX010119099.1:0-7500 GCA_015478945.1 Trachelipus rathkii | reverse complement strand
GGCCTAAAAATATCAGGAAAAGAGCCAGGAGAATATCGGGAAAAAGTTATTAATAGACACTTACAGGAAAAAACAAAATACATATTTGTGATCAGCGTATATAAGCTTATTTAACGGAATTATGGTAAAAAAAAAAAAAAAACATAGACTCGAAAAGTACGACACTTACAAAAAAAAAATACAAATTAACAATAGAAGCATCCAAATATTTATTTATATGCAAAGCTCGTTTTCATGACTTTAAAACTATATATATAAAATAACCCAAGGGTAGTACACGCATTGATAACCAGGAGTGCCGGGGTCTGTCGGCCTACTGATGGACGACGGGGGGGACTTTGTCCCCCTCTGTCCCCCATCGGCTCGAGCCCCTATTTAAATGGTAAAATATATTTCCTTTTGAACTTTCAATTTTAGGGGGGCTCGAGCCTCATAGATGGGTATAGGACAGATAGGGTAGTACTATATAAGGGACTAGATACGACTTACATTATATTTATGTAACAAGTCATTTATACCGCTTTGAATATTTCTCACAATAATATATTTAACACTCACCCTGCATACAATTATAAAGCTCTGAATTAATTATTTTTCGAGTTTTTTTGTTTGACTATTTGCTCTTTATAATATCTCGATATTCTCTTTTTTTGTGAGACAATAAAACTTTTAGAAGGCCTCTGATTCCGAACAAGTGATATGATGAAGACTTTAGAGCGGGCTCTTTCTCGCCTGTAAGTGTCATACATTTCGAGAATATTCTCCTGGCTCTTTTTTCTTAGGTATGAAAATATATTGCCCTTATAATAAAAAAAATATAATAGTATTAAATTAATAAAGTTTTAATAAAATATATTAATTATAAGTACCAAAATCGTACAATATAATAATTTTTTTTGATATTCGCTCCTTTACTCTCTCTCTCTCTCTCTTATACTCTCTCTCTCTTATTACTCTCTCTCTATTATTATATATATAATTAATAATATATATATATTATATATTAAATTATATATTAATTAATATATATATAATATATAATATAAATACAATTTTGTATGAATTAAGAATATAATCTACCATCTTTTTAAAAATATATATTAATATTTTAGATTTGATACATAAATCATATTTTTATTTTTATGATTGTTTCTAATGTTGTTTAATATAAATTAAACTTTAAAATGAAAGTGAAATATAAAAATAAATAGTGTATAAGTGAAAACAAATTCTTTTTCATTCTTTATATAAAAAAAAGGGAAAATATAAATAATATTTAGAGAAATTTAAATACGATTCAATCAAATTAATTCGTTAGGAATGTTATCATAAAAATTTTAATAATGATCTCGTTTTTTTAACCAATGCACACTAAAATTTTCAAGAAAGAAAAGCTTAAAATTTGTTATGAAATAATTAAATCAAAAATTTTACTTAATAACATAACATAGTTTTAGTTTTTTAAAAGGTTTAAGAATAAACGCGGGACTTCAATTCACATATATGAAAATCTATTTATATATTAATATATATATATTATTTAATATTTATATTTAATATATATAATATATATATATATATTAATATATATATATATAATTTATTTAATATAATATAATTATATATAATAATATATATATATTATATATATAATTTTTATTTTAAATATAAACTAAAATTTTATATATTTTTTTTATATATTATATATAATATATATATATATAATATAAATATTATATTAATACTATATATATTATATGGTCAGACATCTCCGAGAGTAAAAAGGCCAGGCAATGTAACTAAAAAACATAACTCAAGTATATATATCTAGAGCACAGAGAAAATAAGGACAATGAACAGTCATTCTGTAATTAAAGTGAGATTAGAAATAATGTGATTAGGTATACGGGGAGTAAGAAATTATTCAAAAATAAACAAATTAATTAATTTTTTTAAAAATTTAAAATTTTGATTTTAAAAAAAATTATTGAAAAATATATACTAGTTTTTTTTATCAGGAATACGGAGAAAAGTACTGGAGTAGGGTCGAGGGTAAGGAAAGCGTTGTAAAAGTTGCCGCAAATGTGCATTTTTTTCTTTTAAAACTTAGTATGTAATTATATAATCGTATATTTTTAGGAAGTATACAAATGTGGAACGTCAGTGTGGTTAAGCAGCAACATGCATGAACGAAAAACTATAGAAATCATAGCTACTATATATTATGAAAACGAAAAAAAAAATTATGTTTAAGGCTATTTATTACTCTTTCAAAAATTTAAATTATATAAAAGGAAAAAATAAAAATATATAATTTAACGACTTGAAAAAAAATAAGCTTATAATTATTTAAAAAAAAAAAAGAATAATGTTATCGATATAAGATAATCGTTTTATGAGAGGTTAGAAAATAGTTACGATTAAGTTTTATCGTTTTTTGAGAGATATATATAAATACTTTACTAGTGCTAGCTAAAAATAATAATAAACTACAATACCGTAATAGATAAACATAAATAACATTTTTTTTAACAGGAGACATTTTTATAATTATGAAAATTAAAACAAATAAAAAAATCAGAATAAATAAAGCTTTATAATATAAATAAATTTTATATTTAAGAAAAAAAAAATAAAAATATGGATTAATGAATGTATCGTTTTTGAGAGGTAGAAAAAGTGTACGATAAGTTTCGTTTTTGAGAGATATTAAAAATTACTTTACTATCGTATATCAGTAGTAGTTCTCAAAACGTAGTGGAATGCGTTTAAGAACTTATTGTCTATTTAAAAATTAATATGCATAATGTATAAATTGTATATATATAGTATATATAATATATATATTACTTTATATATATATATATATATATATATATATATTTATATATATTAATTATATATATATATATATATATTATATATTATATTAATATTAATATATATATATATTATATAATATAATATATATATATATTAATATATATATTATATATATTATTAATTGAAGATATAGAAAGTATAAATAATACTACTATTAAGAAACCTTAACGAATACTCGTTTAAAATAAAGGACTTATTCTAGTATAGTTTTTATTAATCATATAAAGAATACCCCCATACGGCGCATCTTATATATATACCGTACACCTCACGTGGCAGGAGTCGGGTCTTCTATCCTCAGGTCCTCCCGGGGAACTACGGATAGGTATAGATAACTATTTTCCCCCCCCTTCCGGGAGGTCTCCGGACCCTACGCTCTTGGTTATATTTTGGGTGTCGCGGGTCAGGTTTACCTACCTACCCTATCCCCTACTAGGGGTATAGGAAATAATAAACGGTACCCCCCTGTTGTTCCCCGTCGGCTCGGAGCCCCTACCTACATTGCCGTGTAAATACCTTTACAAAATAATAATATATTAATATATATATAATATATAATATATATTATATATATATATAATATATTATTATATATTAATATATTATATATATTAATATATTAATATATACTATATTATATATTTAACTTCTGTCCCCCGCCGGCTTCGAGAGCTTACCTCCACCCAAAAAAAATTAGCCATTTATGTATTTTTTTATATAATATTATTAATTTTTATTTTTTTTTAATAATTGCCTAATTAAAATTTCCTCAAAGGATTGTTAAAGGTAATATACTCAGTTGTCCCTGTAAGTATTGTAGTTACATAGCTATGTTTTTGTTTTAGTTTTTATTTTATATTTACTATACTTACCAAGATTTTTTACCAGAATTTCCAAACCCCCCAATGTATTCCTTTTCCCATTAGTTAAGCTATTTAGTAGTTTTGAAGATATGGTATTGTGTGTCTATCTAGAGGCTGGTAATCATATATATATAATAATATATATATATATATCTATATATATATATATTATATATATAATATATATACTATATTTATATATAATATATATATATAATATATAATATATATATATTTTATATATATATTATTATATTAATTAGTTATTAGTAATTTTTTTGTAGATAAAAAGAAAACTGCCTAAAAAATTAAATAAAAGTATATATGAATAAATTTGACAAGTTACTCATTTCTACAGTATATATATTTGGTAAAAATAAATAAAATAATAAATACCCAAACTATAATGCTCGAGTATACTCACGACTATAGCTGATACTGACGCCTGAAAATGATAATCATCAATAACATATTCAGAATATGAACCTATAAAACTGAGACGAATGGTCACAAAAACCTTACCTCAAAAAAATAAATATATTTTTTTTAATATATAATGTATAAATAATATATTTAGTTATTTAGGGGCGGACACATTTTCATATATTATATGATAATAAAATATCCCCACAGAATAAATAAAATTGGTGTATAAAATGCCCTATTATTTATAGAAAATTATTCATTAAATATAAAATGTTATGCAAGATTTTATAGTAGTACCAACATAAAATTATTGAATACACTAATTGCACAGTTAAATTTATGCTCGCAGAAAAACATTAACTAGAGACTAATTAACATTGCCCCAGGGGTCATAAGAATTACGTGTAATATGTTTATTAAAGATAATAATTAATAAAGTAGTGTACTATAATATATTTTGTAGAATATTTATTTCATCTTAGTAAAATAGGGTTACACAAACAGATACATTTAGTATTTACCTATGTAAATAAGTTATATTGTGATAATTTAAATCTAAGCTCAATAGTAGAAAAGTAAATTGTTATTACTACTATAAAAGCTAATATGTTCAAAAATTGATATTAAGATACAAAAGTAAATTAATTTTATATATTAGCACAAACAATCCTTAACATTGTTGTAAACCACAGATTCTTTATAAAAACCAAGATTTCACCTGTCCTCCGCAATATGGCGTTAGCAAGGCGGAAAGAACCCTATGCCTTCTGATAAAATGGAAAACAGCTAGACCCGGAGCGTAATCCCCATAAAACACTGTGAACAATATAGTGTTCTTAAAAGAAGAGTGAAACAATTGTGAACATAAAAAAGCGAATTTTAGAAAAAGTGAATTGGAAAAAATAAAAATTATGAATACTTCTTTTTAAGCGTTGCCCAACCACATTGAGGACCTTGCCTCAGAAACGGCCATTTAGAACTACAAAGGTTAGTGTGGTTTCGATTATAGCGTCTCTAACGGCAAGTGTATATATACCTGGTGGTATATAAAAAACGATATAAAGATTATATGAAAAAACAATGTATAACTAACTACTCTTTTTCCATGATTCTAAAACTTGTTGAGAGTTTATTTATGCTTACTAGACACACGAATAAAGAATAAAAATGGTCTGGTGAGTACTTCAGAAGAAGGGTGCAAAATACAAGAATGCGAAACCAAAATGCAATAACAAGTGAAAATCATGACGAATAAACAAATAGTACTCACATAAAAAAATTGCCAAACTAGGATTTAGTAGAATTAATTTGTAGCATATAATTTTACATCACTTATAATTAATACCAAAATAAAACAAAGTTATAGAAAATATAAAAAAAATATTTATATTTATAGTAGTAATGTATTCTATCACACTGTAAATGAAAAAATATATATACTTAAAAGTTGCTTAAATAAATGTAATAATTATTTATTCCTGAAGATCGTACTTATGAAATTTCCCCTTAGTAATTTAAAAATTACTATGCGACTCCGGGTCCGAGTCTGCTCCAACTCCATCAGCCATTATAAATTAATGATAATTAATTCAAATGATAACAGTAAAAAAGAATTCAAAATATTCAATAATCGGCAGTTCATAATAATACTCGCATTTCCTAATACTATCATCAATACATACATTATAATGAGATCTCAGGGATTTTTAAATTTTTAGATTTTTGAACATGAGCCGGACCCCTCCATTTGTTGGATCCTTTGATATTATGCAACCACCAAACACAAGTTAAATGAAATATTTGACCATCCTACCTTACTATCAATTTTATTGATATAAAAAGTGCCGTGTCTATTTGTTAAATTGGAAGTACCTTCTACTAAATTAGATTATTTAACTTATTTATTTACTTAACTAATTTGTTATTTAATTTAATATAAAATCTATTCTACATAAAATTTTGTATAGTTTAATATATTTTTTATTCATCTTCTAATAACATTACACACTTTAGGACTTGAGAATGGGTGAAATAGATTATGTTAATCTAAACCTCAAAAATTAAAAACTAAGTCTCTTGTTGTGAAAAACGAAATGTAATCGGTTAAATATCAATGATCTTTTTGTGTAATAAAAAAATGTTAAAAGTTAAAAAGAGGGTTGGACTAGTCAGCATAATAATTATAAAAGATACTTAAGTGTATATATAATAAAAATATTAAAATTAAGTAATTATTATATTAAAATTATATGACTATAAAACTATTCTTAAATGTATTAATTAATATATAAATCAAAATATTAATATATATAATATAATATATATAATATATATATAATATATAATATAATATATATATATATTATACTATATAATATATTAATATATATATATATATTATATATATATATATAGATTTACTTATCGTGGCCAGTACTTAATATCTCAAAATAACATTTTAAGTATTATACAGCGAAAAGGAATATCAATTTGCTGGAATTACCTGGCATAAATTTATTATATTGTCACGGAAACTGTAAAAAAAAAAAAATAAATAAAAAAATAAATAAAAAAAAAAAACATAAAAAAAAAAATCCAATCTCAATTAAAACTACAATAGGTGCTATTACAGTGAAAAGGAATTACCATATTTGGAATCCTGGTAAAAATTTTAGATGAGGAAAATGTAAAAAACTAAAAATTTAGACTTCCTACTTAATTTCGTATAATTATATTCATTTTAGTTATCATTAGGAGGCCTATTAGAGACCTTATTATTGGCTATCATCAGCGTTAAAATAAATACTATATTCTATTAAATTTTGCTTTTTTTTTTTTTTGTTACTAATAAGTTATCAACGGAATACCCCTAGGCAGGAGTCGGGGTCTCTCGGCCTTCCGTGAAACTACGGGGTAGGGACTTAATTCCCACCCCTCCGGAGGAGGGTCTCCGGAACCCCCGCTTCTATTTGGTATTTGGGATATATGTCGCGGGTGAGCTTCTCACTCCCGCCGCCTTCCCCTATCGGAGGGGTTAATGGAAAAAAGTCCCCCCCCTGTGTTTCCCCTCGGGCTTCGGCCCCCTAAATTTGCTACGTGTATCAATACCTTTTACAAATATATAGTATATATATATATATATATATTAATCTCTACTAATAAAATAAGAATATTTAATAAATTATAATATAAAACTTATTAACTAATTATTAATAGCCTTTATAGATAGTAAGTATATATAAAAGTATACGTTACACTGTAGATCTGTCAAAAAGGTGTAATATAATTGGGGTGATGAATTTAAGGTTGATTATTCTTTCATATAAAA
>JABUQX010119098.1:0-19319 GCA_015478945.1 Trachelipus rathkii | reverse complement strand
ACGTGACTTCTCAATGTAGAATATGAAAATCCTTTACAACCCAGAACTCAAATTAGGAAGGTTAAATGGACCCACGATATGAGACGTCAATTGGTCCCGAAATATGGAATTCAAGTGGACACAAGATTGAGCCCGCGATATGAAGCGGCCCAAGATATGAACCATTAATTGGACCCTCGATATGAAACCCTGTATTAATACATACATTAGTCTCTTGTTCATTCATCAATTCATTTCCAATTATTAATTCATCTTATTTTTCAGTTACTCACCTTTCCTGTTTATAGGATGACTGTGAGGGGCGTCTTGTATACAAATCCCAACGCGTTTCCTAATAAGAGTTCCTGCCAGGATTATGAAATGCTTATTATTTATCTTTTTATTTCATTTTTACCATTATCTTTTTATAGACTATTCACTCTTGATTACCCACCTAGCATATGGTATGATTGGGATATCTTTGTCTTCTGTTTGAATGGTAGATTTATCTGAAATTTGATATTCTTCTGACATTGTACCTAGTTGTAATCAATCTTCTGTTTATCTTGTTATTTTATCTCAACGGAGTGCTTGGTACCGTACGGAGTATTATTAAATCAATGTATTACAAGTAATATTCTATAGTTTAACTATCACATTATACAATTTATGAATTTATACTCAATTCAGCATTACTTGAAAATAAATTACATTAGTATTATGTTCATAATCCATATGTTGTAAAATTAATAATCCATATAAACTATACTGTTTCTTCGTGCTGCCTCCAACTGGAACAACAGTGAAGACCAGCAGAAGATTTACGTCTTCATGCTCACCTTTATGATACTAATATATATATATATATGAAACTACTATACTAATATATATATATATAAATATATATTATATATATATATATTATATATAATAATTATAATATAGATTACTTATCACTGTATATTAATATAGATATAATATATTATATTATGGTGAAAGACACAAGGTGCGTGTAGGAGTGGTAGAGGATGTGTGGATCACATCTTTACATTACAACAAATGATTGAGAAAATGACGGGGAGAAGAAGAGGGAGAAGAAGAATAAATCTTACTAGGTCTTTATGGATTTGCAACAGGCGTATGATAGAGTAACTAGGGAGGTATGCAGGTGTCACGTCGATATATGGTGGTTGGCTGGCTAGGCTTCTGAATGGAATCAAAAGAGTAGACGATAGTGAAGCGTGGTAAGAATAAATGGTCTTGTCAATGCGTGATTGGTTTAGGATCTCAATAGCCGGAGTAAGACAAGGGTTTGTGTTATGTCTCCTTGGTTATTCAATTTGTATATGGGGATGGGTTAGAAAGAATTTACTCCGTCGGGTGGGATGGCAGGAAAATGGTGTTTCAGACGATGGTGGAAACGGAGGAGTGGAGGGTGCCCCTACCATTATATGCGGATGATTTGTCTGTGTTTCGAGACCGTGAAGAGAGTTTGAGAGGAATGGATAGAGAGATTTGTCAGGGTGGTGTGATGGAGGGGCTTGAAAGTAACAACTGTGGATAAGTAGAAGGTATATGGTTGGTAGTGAGGGACACTCTCAGTGTGAGTATGTTAGCATGGTGAGCACTAGAAACAAGTGTCTGAGGTTTAAATATTTAGGGTAATATGTTGGATGAGAAGCAAAAGGCAACGGACGATGCAGAGTGTAGTAGGAAAGTTCGTGAATGGCCAGGAGGGCTGCGTGCTAATTTAAAATCGTTGCGTGAATGCAAGGGACTAGTCTTAGTTGTGCTAGGGTCTTACATGAGGGTATAGTGTTACCTGTGTTTTATGTATGTAGTGCAGACTATGGTCTGGAATAAGAAGTTATAGATCTTATAGATCCAATGTGTTCAGATGGACAATCTAGGGGCTGTGCTAGGTGTGAGAAGAATTGAAAATGAGGAGAGACATGAACGTATTAGAGAGTGGTGTTGTGTGAAAAGAAAGGGGTAAATGAGAAGAATAAATGAAAGTATGTTGAGATGGTTTGTTCATGTGGAAAGGATCGATGGAAGATAGTAGGTTGGTTAAACGGATGTATATTAGTTTGGGAGTGTGTTGGGAACCACCCGGCTGGGGGAGACCGAGAGAAAAGTGGATTGAGCGGTTTACACGAATGTTGAAGGAGAGAAATGTGAGTTTGGCAGAGGCGAGAAAAGGTGCATGATAGGACGAGAATGCGGCGGTTTTGTATGGCGGCATGGTTGTGGCCCACCTGGGCCAGGGATGAACCCTTACATTCGACGATTTAACCATAGTGAGTGGTCCGTCGCCTCATAGGACGAGCAGCGGCGTCCCATTGATGCTCTAGGGTGGATTTTCTGTCTGTGGACGAGCTCTCACTAATTAATGTACAGAGGGGGGGTTTAATTTTTTTTTATTTTTAATGTTGTACTTTTTTTTTCTTTTAAGCTTTTTAAGGCTCGGGCTTTTGCTTTCTCGACGTATTGTCATGGTCTACCTACTGACTTCATTTTTCCGAATGCTCTGTACAGCCACCTTACCCCCAATCTTGAGGGAAAAAAAGATAGATGAAGAAAGAAAGAAAGAAGTACATATAAACATATATACGTAATTCACATTTGATATATACAGGAAATATTATATATATAATTATATATATATATATATATATATTATATATATATGATACCTTATATATATATATATAAAATATAATATATATATATATATATAATATATATATAATATATTATAAATATATAATGATATATATATACTTATATTATATAATATATATATATATATATAATAATATATATAATTAATTATATAGATAAACATATACTATATATATAGTATATTATATATGTAATAAATAATGGGATTCAGAAAAAAAAACTTTTCATTTTTAAATAAAATAAAAAAAAAACAAAAGGCCAAAATCTTTTGTTTTTTATTTGTTGTGTTTTTTTTTTTTTTTTTTTTTTTTTTTAAAGTACTTTTTTTTTTTTTCATATATATCAAGTTGTTTTAGTGTCGAGGTATAGCTTAAAATACAGTAAATACCTAATGTTAAAGAGTATGCCAATATATTAAAGTGTTTAAGTATCTTCGTAAAGTTTTTTTAGTGCTCTAGGGCATATAATTATAACATTTCACATGATCTAATTATTATTATTATTATTATTATTATATATATATATAAAATATATTTATATTATTAGATATAATATATTATGATATATAATATATATATATATATAATATATTATATATATAAATATATCTAATTATATATATATTATATATATATATATATATATATATATATTATATTTCATCTACCTTTTTCTCCCCAAGACTGGTTGTAAGGTGCGTAACAATCATCAGAAAAGAAAAGCTGTAGAAGAATATTGTAGGGGAGAGTGAGGGTGCAATCGGATGAACCCAATCTAAGGAACTTTGGCGCTCCCAAACGAAAAAAAGATAATCCCGGATTGAAAAACTTAGTACTGAAGCTTGGAAGTCTCCATAAAACCAACCCAAATAAAATTTAGAAGGCTGCCAATCAGTAAACTAAGACAGCGACCAGAAATCAGAAGCATAGAAGAGGGACAAGGTTTTAATTTAAATTGATTAATTTATTAATTCTATTCTAATAGGAATATTAGGTCTGTTTAGTAAAAGCTTACTATCTTATCTATCACTATTAAAAGTGTTAAGAGGTAGCAGTAGTTCTGCTAGTTAGCATAGGTCTGTTATCTAACCCCAACCACTTAGCGTCCGGTTAAGCCATACTTCTGCCCTAACGACTACCGCATTATTATTACCTGAACTTTCTATTTCGTTTCCTCTGCAACAATCGGTGAAATCCCCGTGAATCCAATCTCCCTGAAGACCCCTCCTTGAAAAGGTAAAGTCAGAGTTGAATACGTCAATCAGGGGAAAACAAAAACGTTTCCGATTCACGGTTTATTAAATTAAACTTAAGGAGAGGATGAAAACTAAAATGTTGATATCTGTTAACCGAATGTTCGAGTTCCTGTGTAGTGGTTAGTTACAAACTAGAACAAAAAGGTTAGTACGTTGTGTATGAAAGAGAGGATGCAAACATGAACAATCACCAATCTTAGATGTTCTCAGAGATGTTCGCAAGTAGAGCCGAGATTGAGATCTCGAGTTCCTTTCTGCTACTGCGAAAGCACTTGATAAGAGGGGGAAGCAGCAAGCTTGAAGAAAACAATGGGTAGCCCCGCAATTAGCAATGCGAAATCAGCCGCAATTAGAAATGAACCCCGCGAATAGCAAAGATGGTAGCCTCGCGAATAGCAATTCGTCATGGAAAAACGGTGATAGTAGCCCCGCAATTAGCAATGAGCCCCGCGAATAGCACCTGTTGGAATATAGGCAATAGGCATATGACATATAATTAGTTAAATTTGCTCCATAGCAATAAACATAAAAAATTGAATGAATCAATACACAGAAGTATGGCTTACCCTAGGGGATTATAATGAAAATCCCTCCTCGAGGGTGTATGCAAGAGTCTGGGGACGGTCTGATGACTCTGAATCTGATGAGTAGAAAAAATAGACTGATAAAAGAAAGAGTAAAGAGATAAGCCATACAACATCACAATGGAGCAATCGCACATATCTAGAAAAAGAAGAAGCTATAATCCACATAAAAATGATAAATCTTACTTCTTCAAGTATGTGTTTTCTTTTGTCAGCAAAGGAGGCAAGTTGGTGGTGATGTGTAATAATATTTATCAGAAGCTGAAATTGCCTACTATATACTTTTTATAATGCCTAAAGAAAGATTTGGATTTTTCTTTCTCTAAAAGTTTAAAACCAATTAGTTGATGATACAAGTGCATTATAAAAATATAATAAATTGATAAATACACAAAAAATATATTAGGCGTGTTGTTTACTGCTTGATAATATATTATTGGTGCGAGTTTGGAGCCACTGGGTCAACAGCAACCCCAACAAATTGACCAAAGTTAGAAAAGAAAGCCCAGGCCTACATAATTTAATTAGTTAAGGACTCGTCGCAGGGTCAGAGAAAAAAAGATCACCGAGCTAAGGACTCATCCATGCATAATCATCGCACGTCCTCTCATCCCGAGCGATGCTCCCGACCTTCATCTATGGATGTACCTGCCTTCTCTCGCCCAAGTATAGCTTCACGGGCGTGAACCTGCGACGGACCCTCACTATGGTAAATCCTCAGTCAATGAAGGGTTCATCCCTTGACCCAGGTGGGCCACAAACCATAACCCCCTTCACAAAAAACCCCCGCCGTCTCTCTTATTATGCAACCTTTATTTTCTCGCCTCTGCCAAACTCGCATTTCTGTTCCTTCAGACATTCGTTTTACTGACTCAATCCCACTTTTTCTTCGAGATCTCCCAGACCGGTCTGGTTTTCCAACCCACACTCGCACTATACTCCGCTCTTTTTAAAAACCGACTAATCATTCATCCTTTCCACATGACCAAACCATCCAACCCATACTTTCATTTATTCTTCGTTTACCCCTTTTCTTCACACCACAACACTCCCTAATAGGTTCAATCCTCATGTTATCAATTCTTCTTCACACCTAGCATGCCCCTAAGATTGTCCATCTGGAACACATTGAACTTTAGATCTATACTTCTTTTCCAGACCATAGTCTCATTACTATATAAATAACACGGTAACAAACACGCGCACACACCCACACCCCAATCGCCACCCAGCCCATATACCGTCATGTAAGACCATAGCGCACGAATAAAAAAGAAGTTAGATAAAAATATGATAAATGAACCTTAGTTCCTTAACATTCACCAACGATTCAATCGCAACCAAGCCACTCCCTGGCATTCACAACTTCCTACTACACTCTGCATCTTCCCAGTTCCCTTCTCATCTAACTACCTACATATACCCTAAGTATTTTTTTTAAACCTCAAGACCACTTGTTCCAGGCTGCTCACCATCTAACATAACTACACACTGACGGACTGTCCTCACTCTATAACCATAACCTTAAGTCATCTTTACGTTTACCTTTCAAACCCCGCCTTTTATACACCCTGCCAAAACCTTCTTCTATCAATCCTCTCAAACTCTCCAGATTCACACACACAAAACCAATCATCCGCAAATATAATAGGGTAAGCACCCTCACTCAATCTCCAATTCTCCCATCAATTTCAAACACATTTCCTGTCACCCCCATCTTTCAAATTCTTTCATACCCCATCCATATACAAATTGTAATAACCAGGAGACATAACACAAACCCGCCTCACTCCGCTATTAAACTAAACCCATCAATCACTTTTTTGACACCATTTTATATTCTTTACACACGCACCTCACTATCGTTCACATACATACCTATATTGATCCATCAGAAAAGGCCTTAACCACCAACACTATATTTCACTACACCTGCCATAGAGCTCCCTAATTAACCCTATATTTAATACCCATGTGCAAATCCATAAACCTAATTACAATTATTCTTCCTCATTTCTCTATCATTTTGCTTCAATGCTAAAGATTATATGAATAAACAGAAAATTCCCTCTTACCACTTCGCTAAATGCACCTGTGTCTTCGACCAATTTAGTCCGTTCAGCTCCATCACTGTGGCTGCACTTCTTCGGGACACCAAAATACCACACAATCTTTCCTTAACAAACACTCAATAAAAAAACTCTAATTCCCTATAATTTCTACAATTCCCCCTTCCCTTTATCTCCCTACCCTTATATAAGGGTACTAGTACTGCCATCCTCCAATCCCTCGGAACTATACCCTCCAATAAACGCTTTGTTACACACAACTTCAAGATCCCATCAATCACCATCTTGCCTCCGTTCTTGATCATTTCACCAGTAATTTCATCTATACCTGCAGATTTAACACTCTTCTTCTTCTTCTTTCTCACTCTACCCATTACTTCCTCCTTGCTTAATGACCTCATCCCCAAAAAGATACCTACGCGCATCTCGTAGATGCATCCATCAAAACCCACACAGCAAGTCACGTCGCCATCACCTCTTCGATTACTCTCGCCCACTACATTATTTATACAGATTTTCTGCAACGGTGTCTCTCTCCCAGCCACCTCCTCCTCACAATCCAATACTTGCTCATGCACGTTACAAACATACCCATCGCCTATTCATTATTCTGAGTAGGTTCCGCCTTTTATTCTTAAATTCCTTCAACCTTTCACGCCACTTCCTTCGCAGAAAGGACTGCTTTCTATTCCCTTGGTATGTCTCCCATTCACTCGCTCCATCCAAAACTGTTCAGATTTACCTCTTCTTTTCTTCTTCATATAGAAATTTTTAGCATTTTCTTTTTTTCCTCCTTATATAAATTCCAAGCATCTTTTCTTTTGAAAACTTCATCATTTGCCTTTAATATCGAGGGACAAGGGGAGGATCGTAGTATAGTACATTCAACCACGGGCTTCTATTTTACTTTAAGCTGCTGGCATCACCTCTTAATTTCCACACTCACTGTTAGCATTCTGACTTCCTACTTTAGCACACCCACATACTTCTTTTCACTGCTAACAATTTGGCTTCCTTCATTTGCTTCCAGATTTATTCTAGTTTTCAACTTGTTACATTGTCAACTGAAATTTACTGTTGTTGAGCGTTCTAATATACTACCTTATTATCTGTTCCTACTAAACTTCTCCACTCTTAATATTACCCTCTTCCTTCTGAATTCACCTTCCTCTCCATCCAAGTCCCCCACTAACTTAATTTTTACATAGAACACATAATGATCTGATATTTAATCCCATTCCAAACCCCTCACTGATTTAACCATCCAACACATACTTCAACATTCTCCTTCTTCACCAACACAAAATCCAATCATACTTTTTTCACTTCCTTACCCATTCTCACCTACACAACTCCTAGTTTTTACTTAGGTACTCTTTTGTATAAAGAAAGTATTACCTTCAAACACATACCTCTCTCCTCACAGAAATATCAATCACCTTCTTGCCCTTACCCATTCTCATGTTTTTCTCCCTGACACCCTGAAAACCACCTGTTTAGACGGAGATATCCCGAAATTCAAATTCCTCAAGTAAATTTTTGTTCTCTAGTCCAATATTCGATGTATATCGGTTCGCTGGAAGCCATCTCTCAACAGGTTCCACATGACCCACATTCACCTCAGCGACGTCAGAAATTGGCAGCACTTTACCGACAAGTAACCTTTTGGCCACAAACCTTGCTATGATCACTGTAGCTTACACACAGCTACCAGCCCGGGCGGCGCAATTATCATGCGATATTACCCCAGGAAAGCACATTCCCAAATTCCATTCCCGAACCCCCCCAAATAAGAGCGTGTCCCTGAACGTCTATGGACAGCATCCAGATTTATTTTGAAATAAATCCACATTTGATAAGCTTCCAACTTGGCATTCTCCCGAGTGCAAATCTTCATTCCTTCAACACTTCTCATAGAGTCCTGTGCTATTACCTTAAACCGCTCTCCTTCGCGACTAAGCAACTGATGTGTTGACATATCGGGGAGAAGATTATTGGCTCGCAACAACGGAACTCCCAACACAAGGGATCTCTCTCAAGCATCTGAAGGAACCACATTAAAACTCGTCAAAACCGTGGTGACAAAAACCCGCCCACGGGAACCGCCAATTGCAAGCTACAAGGCTGACCATCTGCGTCACCGGACAGTATTGCGACAATACCACATAATTTGTTCGAACTGGCGATGAAGAACGCCGCAACATTATTGGGGAAGCCTTTCCAAACCGAAATGAATTAATGAGAGTTGACGCACGCTCCATTGTCAAACAAGACAAGGATACCCGGGTCCCCACACCAACAATGAAGCACATCGACATGAGAGGTTGGCTTATCTTAATCTAAAGTTGGACTTAACCCTCCGTATTAGATAAGGGTTGTCCACATCAGAATACAGATCATTTATTTGCCCCTGAAGCTCCGTGGCCTAATAGAGTCACGGGGCTGTGGAGTTTAAAGGAGCACCACTGCACGCGCCTGGTTCGTGAACCCCGTCACAAGTGGTGCTACAACGGTTTGCTTTTGGCCTGGCCCCCTGATTATTTCTTTGGGGCTTAGGCGAAGGTCTTCCGCGAAAGTTTTCGCGCAGAATCTTCACTCTTTGACCAATTTATTATTTACCAAAGGTGCGTCCCCAGACAATATGGTGCACGGCACTGGTATGTTTCGCCCGTGAAGGGGGGGAATGATATTTCCTTTCTCTCTGCTGTAATTCCTGATTCCTCCCTTTGATGTCCCTTTCGTTCGACAGAACGGAAAGATGTGTTCTCGTTAGGAGGAAACAAGATCATCAATAGGTAATGAGTTTGTTCTGGCCACAAGTGGATTGACAGGAGCTTAGGCTGATCTTCGCGCTATTGCTACGTGGCTTGAGCTTTTCCTAGCTTTTGTGGACTTTCCTGTAGGTCCTTCCAGTGCTTATTACCAGAATTTTTTCTTTGCTGACTTCTTTGGGAATAATTATCTATTCTCTTGATTGCCTAGTCTTCGTGAGCTTTGGGTTGAAGAAGTCCTTGCCTAGGAGCCCATAACGGTTCACAATTCAATTTCCATCTATTTGTTCTTCCTCGGTGACAGAATCTTTAGGAGTGACGTGAGATATGGTGATAACCTCGGACTCCACCTCATCCTTACCTTGTTCTATGCCGAGTTCATTGTAATGCTCATTGGCCAATCGTACTATCTGATCAAAACCTAACCTTTGGCCAGTTCGCCCCTCGTGATTCAAAATATAATCACGCATTCTCTGTTCCACATCCAGCGGCATATTATACAAAAAGGCGCGGCGTAAGTTGTCATGTGTTCGCATGTTCATACCAGGGTACGCTCGACTAGCCAGTTGCTCAAGTCGTAACGCAAACATATTAATACTTTCCCCAGACTTCCTCTTAGCCAGCATGAACTCCTGTGTGGCCTTTTGCTTCTTCATCTCAGACTCATGATTCCACCATGTGATTAAAGCACTCTTTACAGCAGGATATGAATCTTCATCTTTAGTTAACTGCCGATACAAATCCAAGTATGATCCGCCCAGGTAATTCCCCAAAACTATCAGCCAGTCATCATGTTGGTCTGGGTAGGTGAACTCACAATATCGTTCAAACCTCCAGAGAAATTTATTAAAGTCTTGTCCATCGTCAGGCATAAACTTCGGTGGTGGTGCGGCGCGCGGCCGAAACGCCCGGGCATGCAACTGTGTCAGCAGAGTAACTGACTTGGTAATCATTGTCAACTGAGCCTGCATAGCTTCCAAAGGGTCCGGTCTCACTGTGCCTACACCGCTAGATGGAACCCCACCAAAATCAATCAATGGAACTGTAGGAATTGGTGCAGTATAAGTTGACGCAGTCACAGTTGATAGTGCGGGTGCGCTTTGGTATGACGCATTTGTTGTTCCAGTGGCAGAATACATCCCACCACTTTCACGACCTGCAAAGCCCACTCTAGGCAAGTGGTATCTTCCCAAGCTACCTCCGACAACCTCCGATGTTCTAGGGTTATCAACTTCCCTGGACAGCTGAGAGCTATAATTGTCTCGCTCAAACGGGAATCGAAAACGTCCCTCCGCAACCGGTGGCTTGCGTTCTCGCTTACTTTCCATCTCTTGCATCAACCTCTGCCTCTCCGCTCTTTCTTCATTCAACTGCCTCTGTGTTTCATTTAGAGCAGCCGTCAATCGTTTCAACTCTTCCAAAACCAGATCTTTCTCCTCTACCTCTACTGGATTCCTATCTACTGACCCCCCTGTGGCCATCCCCCCAGATGTATTGGGAAGGTGTAATGCCCCAGAAGTCTCAATATCATCCATTCCACTTGCATTCTCTGCGTTCTCAGACATACTGAAATATTTAAGCTTGGGGATGTAAAATCACCCTATAAGAGTCCCCAATAGTAACAGAGTATCCTGGCAAGGTCGCCAATTAATATGTAACGGCGAAGAGGGGGCAAACCCTGCCAATAGTCGAAAAAGAAAAGAGAAACCCTAAGCGCAGAAAGCTAATAGGACAGAAAATGATCGACGTGATCAGCAAGAGGCGCCAACCCAGCCGTTTGCGCAACTCTTTCTTGCAGAATAAAAGAAAGAAGGAAAGTACACTGGATACTCTATGTGTTACTAAGGAGACTAGCTATTCAATAAAACGCAGACACACAAGTTCATATAAAAATATATAATTAAAAAAAAACAGACATATATACAGCTTGTGCTTTGCACCATACAGTTTTTCAATATAAAAAAATATATAATATAATATGATTTATGAAATTAACGGATTCCAACAATAGTACAGCCTATCAGATCAGAGGGGCCAATCGGAGTTGACCAGATCGTAGAGGTAATGAAATGGAATTACCAGAACGATCAATAGACCTATATAAATATAGGTCTATTCTCGTGACTGATAGCCAAATCGATACGATTATCAAATCAGACACTCGCAGGTGTCAGAATATGTTAATGGACGCGTTCATAAGCAATCATATAATTAGTAGTGGTCAATCAACGCGGACAAGATCGCAGAGGTAATATAATGGAATTACAAAAGCGATCACTACACCTCTCCAATATAAACGTATTCCTGCGACGATGACCAACAAATCTAAGTTAACGAGCAAAATATACGAATATATATATATATATACAGATATATATATATATTAAAATATTATATTAAAAAAAAAAAATACCAAATATCGGATTATTGTCAAATAAAAATAATTATTATTCAATTACAAAAAGAATTAATAATTGGTTACTTGTAATGTGAAGGATAGGACAAGAATGGGACTGAGCAAATCGCAATCTCAAACAATAATAATTTAGTGAGTTAATAATGTCACAAATTAACGAATATTATAGCAGCTTTAAAAACGATGACGATTAGAGGTTAAATGAGTTACAGTTTAATTACGTAACTTAATTTCACACATTAAAGGACCCTCCATCGGAAAAAAGCATCTTATAAGCGGCAGAGTAATTAAGAAGTCCCGCTCCTTGGCCCGCAACTTCAACTATAATTCAGGGCAATTATTGAGCCACAATTAACAATGACTGGACGGTGAAATACGTGACCATGAAAAGACAGGGACACTCGAGTAACAATTGAATATGTCCACAGGACTGGAGGAGTGGACGAATTGATCAGATGTGCTCCAGTACCACTAAAATAAAACTCAAGCCCGGATCAAACCGCTCCCAGATCCGATCCCTGCAAAAATGCAGTTATCAAAACTCTAACGCAACTCTTAAATTAGCAACGAAATTTATTTGAAAGTATTGCACCATAAAATTATAAAAGCAGGGTGCACGTACCCTTTGGCGGGGATAAAAGATCTTCGATTATGATTGTAGCAGAATAGCTACTATCTTCACAATGCGGGAAAAATCGAGAAATGAAAGTAGCAGAATAACCACTACCTCTTCATGAAAAACTTCCTGTGTATGACCACTTTCACCTCTACTATCTTTTACTTTGTCAGCCTTAATTACCTGTTTTTATAACACCTGAAAAGGACAGGTGGTAATAAGCAACATGAATAAAATGTGGGCATGCACATTTAATATATATAATATATATATAATATATATATATAATTATATATAATACTTATAATATATATAAATAAAATGTGGGCATGCATATATTAATATATATATATATATATATTAAAATACACATAAGCCCTTTAACTTAACTTGTATTACTTGACCCCAGGACTGCCATCGATCTCCTCTCCCAGTCTTCCATTGTCTCGTGTGCACCTTCTGCTCTCCTACTTTTCATTACCCGCTTGAGATGGGCACAAAAGAACATGCAATGGCAACACCCATTACAATTAATATATATTATATATATATATATATATATATATATATTTATATATATTATATATATATATATATATATATATATATATATATAATATATATATATATATATATATATATATATATTGGGGTTTTACCACAGAATGAATTTATATTGCCTAGTTATTATAGTAATAATATATTTAATTAAAGTTATAGAAGAGGGTAATAGCATTCAGTCTATAAAATCAATTTAAATGTTATATTATTATATATGGTACCGTTAAGGAGGTTGAGATTATTTTTGGGAAGTTTAATTATTAAAAAAACAATAGTCTTAGACTAAAAGTATTAATTTAGTTATAAACTTAAAATAAAAATTATTTTCTTATTTATAACGAAAAAGTATTCTTAAATAAGTAAAGTATATTTTCATTTTTAAATAAAGTAACAAAATAATTGACCTGCATGAAAATACCAAAGCACAGATCTCATAAATATGTCAATACAATATATCAAGCTGATAGACTATATTGATTATATTGATCATATATGCGAAGATATACATATATATATATATATTTATATAAATATATATATATACACATTCACACGCATATATGAAAAATTATTAAATAATTTAAATTATGTGAGTAATAACTCTAATTGAATAATTAAACTATAATTATCTCTATATTTACACCATTAATATAATACTCAACTAATGAATGAGTGATGAATCCTGCTCTCGTATTCTTGTGTGAGACTTCGATTACATAAGAGTCACCACAAATAATATGAATACTTAATGAATATGGATGGATTCCCTTCCAGACTATATAAACATAGATGATGTTGTCTCATAAAGTTGACCAAGAGATATTTGGCTCCTAAATTTGATCCCTGAGAAAATTTAATATTGGCTCCCAGGACTAGAACCTGAGAAAAAGATCCCATTGCAAATTTACTCTATTTAACTTGACCATTTAAATAAGCTAAAGTTAAAGTAGTTATACATGAATAAACTCCAATTAATTATATTATCATAAAACATACTGGACAATTATTAATAGAAACATTTATTAATAGACACCTACCCTTAAACGGGGATGTTCTTTGAATTGAGCCTTCAAATGTCTGACTACTAACATTATGCCAATATCTCTCGCAAACCAACCCACCCCAACAACAGAAAAACAAAAAAACAAAAAACTTACTCTCTACAGTTAGATAACTTACTATCTAATAAGTACGTATTATATTAGGTTAGTTATTTATTTAAATCCAAATAGAAACAAGTCTGCAGAGTAATAAATAAATAATAATAATAAAAAATTATAACGGACTTGAAAAGTACTGTTTCATTTCTACCATTACTGAATGAATGCAATGCTTTTTTAGAGTTATTGAAACTCAAAGAATTTTTTCAATACTATATATATATATATATAATATATATATATTATATATATTATGTATATATATATATATATATAATATATATATATAAATTATATATATATATATATATATATATATATATATATATATATATAAAATATATATATATATATATATTATATATATATATATTATTATATATATATATATAATATATATATATATATATATATATTATATGCAGTGTGGCAGTATGATTTTATCTTGTGTATATATATATATATATTAGTGTTGCACCGATACCAAAATTTGAGGCCGATACCGATACCGATACAAGTACTCGCTATTTTTTCATGGCCGATACCGATACCAAAATTTTGCCCCGATACCAGATACCGATACTTTTATCCCTATATGCCATATATATATATATATTATATATTATATATATAATATATATACTATATATATATATATATATATATATATATATATTAGTGATGCAGGTAGCATCCGCATTCGCATCCGCACATTATTAAAGATCCGCCTCCGCATCCGCGCTTTTCCCTGCGGATGCTACGCGGATATTTATTGTCAAGATTTGATAAAGAATTTTATAATAAAAATACTTAAGATGAATCTCAACGCAAATTTAAATTGAGAGGACTGGGACTCGACTCAAACTGGTTAATTGATAACTCATGATCTCACAGCATGAAGTTCATAATAATTTGAGTCAACAGAGTCACATGAGATTATTGATGCCAAAAAAATCAGCGCCTCTACAGCTTCTGTCTCCGATGTAATACCATTAATCTCAACGCTAAGGAAGAATTTTGAACCATCTTCAAATGAAAATGATGACGGTTTAAAAAGAATGAAAGATGTGATAAAACTAGAGCTAAAAATACGCTTTAGTTCTGTGGAAATTAATGACCTTCATACTATTGCAACTTACTTAGATCCCCGTTATAAAGGCAAGTTTTTTTTGTAACACAATATTAGAACAAGTTAAATCGTCACCTTGTGTTGCAGTTCAAAAACTTCCATTCGAATAGTATATTAATTCACCACCCATTAAAATGAAATAAACGAAATCTACAGAACCAACATCTTCTACAAGTAAATCAATAACAGATTCACTGGAAGAATTTCTACAGTCCAATAGTAATGAAGAAACACACGCATTACCAAAAGATGTAGTGCAAATGATTGAAAACTATCACCAAGAAAAACGACTAGATACTATCAGTTGTTGGAAAGTTAAGCAAAATGTTTACCCACGCTTAAGTAAACTTGCAAGGAAATATTTGGCCTGTCCTCCAACTAGTGTTCAAAGTGAGAGAGTATTTAGCAATGCTGGGCTAATATATGATGAAACGAGATACAGACTCTCAGCAGAAAAAGGCGTAAAATTGATGTTTCTCAAGCACAACCTTTCTATATTTACATTTCAATACTAGGCAAAAAGTATATAATCCTTTGTGAAATCTCTTTCATTGGTGGAGGATGGGGAAAGAGGCTGGTGGGGTGCATTTCGGTTGGGTCCCCGTCTCGCACCCTGGTAACAATTATTTTAATAGATTGTGGCTAAAACTCGAAATATATATATATATATATATATATATATATATATATATATATATATATATATATATATATATATATATATATATTAGTATATATATATATATATATAATATATATATATATAATATATAGTATATATAGTATATATATTATTATTATCAGACATCCGCACCCAGAAATGTTTAAAATCAAAAACATTCACCTGCATTCCAAATCTGCGGGATGCGAAAATCACTAATATATATATATAATATATATATATATAATATATATATATATATATATTATATTATATAATATATATATATATATATATATATATATATATATATATATTATATTATATATCGCTTTAACTTTCACTGCTCATACTTCTTCTCTACCATTGCGGAGGTGCCCAGGCCGTAGCTCGGCTATTAAACATTCAAACAACCTTTATAAAAATAAATTAGTGTAAAAATATATATATCAGGCGGCGACTTCCAGTAACTTTTTTACTACTCGAGGCTCCTCTCTCTCTCTCCTCTCTCTCTCTCTCTATATAATATATATTATAATATATTAAATTATTATATAATATATATATATATAATATATAATAATAATATGATAATATATATACGTTTTAAAATAAACTTTAAAAATAAAAGTAGTCTCTTCTTATTTATACTTAAAGAAAATGGCAACATCAAAAAGTAACTTTGAGATCCAAAAGGCAACAATTTACAACATTTTATAGGCTAGATTCTCACGCATACAATCTCCACTATTCGATTTGAGCACGAACAGTCACCTTTTTCAATGGATTTAAAAATAACATTATTTTATAGCGATGATTCTTACACTCTTTGCTTCAATTTTATATAATCTTTTATATTTATTATGTAATATTTTCATTCATTTGACCCATTTTCCCAAAAAATAAGAGAATTTTATCGTATCATTTTGATATTTGTAAAGTATCGATCGTTTCTTATAATGGTAACTCGTGCTAAGGCACGAGCATAAGGAGTTCGCCTTTGATATTACGTATATATTAATATATATTATATATAATATATATATATCTGAAATATATATATACATATACTATATATATATATAATAAAAATATATGTAAATTATTATATATATATATATAAAGCCGTTTCCGTTTTTGCATTTTGTGCTTACAAACGGTAAGAAATGCTCGAGTTTGCGTTGGTTTTTGTCAAACCTTACCGAAAAATTGTAAGAAATGCATTCCAGACGGCTAAGGAATTTTCTCAATTTCTGTTAAGTTGTTTTCCGTGCTAGCCGAATTTAAGCACGTTCTTAAGAAAAATGTAAACAAACAAGATGGCGGAGTATTAGGTCGTTGGCCCGTTTGAATTGATGAATTTTTCATTCAATATAATAAGCTTTAAATCTTAATTTCTTCCAAATGGATAAACTCCATCCCAATAAGTTGATAAATTATCTGTAATATAAACCATTTTTTTTTCTGTATTTCTGTTCTTATTCCAAAACCACGTACTCTATCACAATAGCTTAATTCCCATTGTTTAAAAACAAAAAGTAAGCCTAGCACGAAATCGCGGTCGTTTAAACTGGAAATTCGTGCTAAAACTGGTGTAGCATTTCTTATCGAGCGTAAGCAAAATGACAAAAACCGAAAAACGGTTCTAAATCTAAAGCAAAGGAAATACTAAAATTCATTTTATCGTAAACGCTTCGTATTATTAAAATTAGATTAAAGGAGATATAACTAAAGAAAATTTAGTCCCAAGTAAAATATTTGTGGGCTTTGCTAATTTATTTATCGCAATTCCACTAATACATTACTTGGGACTAATTTCTTTATTCTATCTCCTTTAATCATAAAATTGCTGGTCTTAAGTTCCCGCATACACAAGCCTTTGTTATTTGTTCTGATTGGAAGTTTTTTCCATGAAGGAAATCACCTTTCTCCGTAAATTTTCTGGCGTTTAGCCTTTATCCCTCTAAACTTTTTGATAAACTTGTACTCGTTTCTCGATAAAACTTATCGCCCTAAAACTATTGCATATCATGTCCTAAACTTCCTGTTATGCTCGGCTTTCCCTGAATTGGACCCCTTTCCAATTTCTTCCCTTTTAGATTAAAACATTTTAAACAAAACTTTCCACAATGCAAAGTTTCTTATATCTTTATTAACAACAACTCAATTTGCAGTTTCTTTAAGAGATTAAAGAAAGCATCTTCATGAACTTGAGGTCACATATCGTTTACAAATATAAAATATGTAGACTGTTAACGCGACTATATGTAGGTCAAACTTTTCCAATAACTAAAGATGCGGAGCCTTCAAACACATGGACATTTCTTTCGAACTAATCTCTCCATCTATCAACCAGAGAGTTTAGCTGTCAGAGATCTCTATGACCTCAATACCCTATACCTCTTCAAGAACTTCTCAATTTTTCAAAATGCTTTTACTGATGATAGAAATTAAAATTTTGAAATCTATGTAAATATAAGAATTTAAACCTACACTCAACATCCATAGGATTCTTTGGGGCACTCCTGATTGCCTGAACTATTCCTGAATTTCGTGCAAAAAAAACGAACACGATTTCTTATGAGGTTTTACTTTTGTTTGCAGTATATAATTGGAATTAGATGTGTGATGGAGCCCGTCGATTTCGGATAAGCAGAAATAAAAAAAAATTGTTTATATTGCCAAAAATTGATCAACTATTTTGTGATGGAGTTTATCGATTTGGAAATTAGATTTAAAGCTAAGCCGATTTATTGAATGAAATATTCATCACTTCAAAAAAATGACGGCGTGGTAGCGACTTCCACGATGCCATTTTTTTTTTGTTTGCACATTTTCGTAAGAGCGTGGTAAATTCAACAATCACAGGAAATAAGCAACTTTATAGAATTACGGAAATTCCTTACATGTGGTAAGCATTTCTTGTGATTTTGCGCTAAGTTTAACAAAAACGCAACGCAAATTCAAAGCATCTTACGTTTCGTAAGCCACAAAATGCAAAAAAACAAAAACACCCTATATTAACATACAGTAGGTCAGATAGATACGGAAATTATCAGACAAATTGGCCGATAATAATATTATATATATATATATATACTATATATATATATATATATATATATATATATATATATATATATATATATATATACGTATATATATATATAATATATATATATATATATATATATATATATATATATTATATATATATATATATATATATAATATATATATATATATATATAATATATATATATATATATATATATATATATATTAAAGCCAAAATTATAGAAAAGAAGAAATTCGAAAACTTTAATTTCTAGAAAAGTCAAAAGCTCGTTTCTCAAAGTCATCGAGTCATGAAAGAAAATTTTATAAATTCTTTGTCTTGATAGAAAGGGGGCTAAGGATCTTAGAAAATCAA
>JABUQX010119097.1:0-17500 GCA_015478945.1 Trachelipus rathkii | reverse complement strand
AATAATTACATTTTTACATAAAAAATTAGATTTGTTAACAGCCTAAATCTTAAAATCAAACTACCACCCCACCATCACCCAAAGATCCAGGATCTAAAATCTATTCATCTATTAGATCAAACATTTAACTTAACAAAGTTTACCCACGAAAGTTTAAACTATGTAACATCATATATTAACACACAATAGCCGCACGAATACAGCCATCTCACTAGCTCTAACCAATAATATTCAAGCATAAGGGATAGTCAAAACAAGTTTTCATTTTTTCATATATCATATCTAATTTCAATCATTAAGTTTATATTATATCATACATAAAATCATAACAAGATGTTAAAACATCATTAATTCATCTAATCATGCGACATAGAGTTCTGTATGAGTTAGAGGGTGTTTATATTTCTGCTTCTGGTTCCATTGGACCGAGCTGTAAAATCTATAAACTACCCACCTGCAACACTAAACCATTTTTCGCCATATTTTGATTCAACAGCATTTATTCTCTCGCTCCAGAGAGAATTAAACGTATCCATGCTATAGTTATTAGCCACTCATGTATATCGCATTATACGGTAAACCACGTTTCAGTGTAAATATCGTAGATTTACACAGACATATGATTTAGTATCCTCGTAGTGTCACATCTCGTTATAAGCGATGTGTAATTCCTTTTTATTTTACATCAAAGCTGCAATATTTCGATGTTCGAACTGTTGACAACTACACGTACCCAGAATTTCACACCATCGATGGCTCTCCAATAGTGCGTAACATCAAGTCTTTAATTAATGTCTACACGCGAAGAACGCAGCACTATCTATTACGAACCCCTCTCACTGTCTCCCCAGTCAATATTTCACTACGCCTCGAGCATCGGATAACACACATTTCCGTTACCCAGGTGGCGACTGATGTCGACTAATCTGATGAATCTTCAAGAGAATGAATAAGTCTATTATTTGAACTCTGCAGGAATACAAGCAACGTATCGGTATTCGGTTTACGATAAATATAAATGACACATCTTGGTATTACGAAAGACCTCGTAAAGATAGCAACAACAAGCGTGAGATGCGATGATATGTCATCGTACCAGACACAGAGAAAAATGTCTATACTGATGGCGAAATCGCGGCGAAGCAGTCCTCAAGTAATGAGACCTCTTTCTTTTCAACCAATCAGAAGAAAGTAAACAAGGATACTAGCGCACAAACGAACCATCAACGTCTCAAAACGTCTTTTAGAGGAGGCACATGTACAAGCTTTGTTAGAGATGGAAGCTCGCGAGGACTCTGTTGATATAGCTAGGCACGAGCAATTCCTTCACGTTGTATTGTAGTCGCCACTTTCATCTAGTTATTAATACAGATCGAAAATGGTTCACTCTCCTGCCCATTTTTTCGAAGCATTACACACTACCTGTGATCTTTACTTGGTTCGTAAACTCTACAGCGCAAAGCTGAATCATGTGATGCGAAGAGGATTGACCAATAACAATATTATAAAACATTTGAAGGATTTGCTTTACTAAGCGTTATTCCAGTGAATTTGTATGTGTTTAACAATAGCATAGTAATGTTTTTAACAAACCTAAAAAAAACTTATCGATCCAACATATCACTATCTATCATGCGATCAACGACGTAATGCTAATTCTCATGACAATCGTGTCAAATATCTTCTGTTCAGATGCGCCTTGCGCCCCAAACTACACAATCTCAAAGTTTTTCCAACGCAACATATGAATACCAAGTGTTAATTATTTAATATATAACATATAATATCTAATTGATAACATAACGATTGATGGCATACAGTAACATAACAAAGTTTCACGTTCATGTAACAGTCAAAAATATAGTGTTTATTGTAATTTTATTTATTAAATATTATTTTTGAAATATTTATTCTTTTTTATTTTGTTTATTAATATATATATAATATATTATATATATATATATATATATATATATTAAATATATATAATATATAAGTATATATAATTATATATAATATATATATACGATATTATATACTATATTAATATCATATATATATATATTACTGTAATATATATATATATATATATATATTATATATATATATAATAGTATATAATATACTATTTATATATAATACTATAAAATAATACTATATCTGTATTATATATATATATTAAATATACTATATATTATTATTTATATATATATATATATTCTTCTATATATATATACCTCAATAGTACTAATATATATAATTATATATATACCGTATACTATAATATATATATAATATACACAAAGTCTACATTTTTATTTAACCTATTATTTTATTTTATTTTTGTTTAAAATATATTTTTTACCCAAATTTTATTCTTTTTTTATGTTTATAACAAAAATTTTGCACTTACATACCCCAAAGCAGTAAATCAGTAAATCAAACCACCAGTCCCACCATTATTCCTCACTCCTCTCTCCATACCTATGATCTAATGATCTATTTTTCAAATCACAATATTGACTATCATTTTGGATAACACAAACATAAAATAAGTTTCTTATACACAGATCACGAGATATGCCTAACGAAACGCACCCCTCCACGCCTTCCTGACATTATTGATCTACTCTGATCTATTATTCAGGCCACATTCTTGAGTAATCATTCGATAAACATAGCACAAAAATAAGTTTATTACACTAAACGCACTGAATATCGCCTACTAACAATGTTTCACATAATAAACTAACACAGCATTAACTATGAGATAGATATAACGTACAAGAACAAACCTAAACACACCCTACGTATCAAATAAACTGACAACATTACAAAGAGTAACCTACTCACATTAAGTTACCTAACACACGTACCAAACGTAAACCTATTCATACTCTTTTCAAGCATTATCTCTAAACATATCAATGTTAATTTTACTTAACATGGTAATATTTAATAAAAATTTAGCATAGCCATGTCTAACTTACTACCGACAACGAAACAAATGTTCTGATACAAGTTTTTCACATAATCTTCGTAATATTTAACAAAAATTCATCCACCTGTTCGATTGGGTATCGCCATATCCCAAACGGAATTAACTGCCAACATAAAGTTTTATCCAAACCATAACATCAAATAACAAAGTTTTAGCCAAACATAGCATAAAATAAGTTCTTGAATAAAAATATCAAGTAAAGTGTAACTAGTTTACTGATTTTAAAGCAGTAAATCAGTAAAATCTAAACCAATTCCAGAGACCCCTCCCCTACCTGCTATCCATGGACCTTTGATCTATGATCTGTTGACTCAATCACATTTCGAGTATCATCTCGGATAAAAAAATTCGCCAAAAAAAAAATTTCCTTATATATACACATATAAATGCCAACGTAACAATGTTTTCTCGTTAATACAATCATAAACATAGCATTACCTGAACAAAGAATATAATGAACAAACGACAAACCTAGCACGCCTTACAGCTCGAATAAACTACTAACATTAACAAAGTTTCATACTTAACAACAGTAAAGTACCTAACACAGTGTCCAAAACGTAACCTATTCACACATTTTCAAGCATAACTCTACACACCAATGTTAATTATTACATTAGTATGTAATATTTAACAAAAATTCAGCCAAAACCCAGTCTAATTATCATACTGACAACGAATATAAGCTCAACGTTAAAATTATCTCGCATTACGTCGTTAATATTTAAAAAATTCATCATAAACTATCCTAAAATATATCATAGTCCCCAACGAAATAATTGCAAACATAACAAAGTTTTAACAGATACGTTATGTTAAATATTACAATGACAATGTGAAATTAACACTGATTTGTTAGAGAAAGATGAGTTTCGTTAAAACATTACTGTTTAACTGACGAATAGTTTAAAACGTGAGTCAGGTTAGTGGTTTTTGTTGAGTTAATTTAGTTGCCCTAGAATTTGCTAAGTCTACGTTTACTTTATGTCAAATGATCGTCTATATCAAAACGATGACACTATCTATGAAAATAGTGTCAATTCACCTATCTTTCAGATACCTGGATCTTGATAGATGGTTCACTTGTTTAAGATTTTTTAGATCAAGTGCTTTAACTGTTCGCTGATATGCTGAATGGCTGGATGCACGATTACTGATGACTTGTTAGCTACCTTTACTATGATAAGTCTGGACGAATATTTTCAGTGATGTTATAGCGTGACCTACTCATTCGGAGTATGTTCTCCTTAGTTCTTAGTTCATGTCATGATATTTAGCTTTATTGATGCTAAAACTTTCTTGAGAAGCAGTTAATATTAGTAGCGGCGGGTGGGTGGAGGACTGCAGGACGCTTTGGGTGATTTACTGAAGCTTTACTGCTTTCTAAGAATCAGTAATACTAGTTTACGCTTACTGCGATATATTTTTCAAAGAACTTATTTTTATTGTTATGTGTGAGCAAACTTTGTATTTTTGTTATGTTGTTAAGACTTTGTTATTTGAGTGTAGCGTGGGATTTATGTTAAAAAAAATGTTACTTAGCATGATTATTCTGTTGTCAGTATGGAAGTAACCAGGTTTTGCGGCATTTTGTCTAAATAATTTACCATACTAATTAAACATTAACATTGTGTTTCAGAGTTCTAATGCCCTTGAAAAAGTGTGAAAGTTCTTTGATCACTTGCTGTTACGGTACTTTATCTTTGTAAGTATAACTTTGTTAATGTAGAGTATATTCGAAGCATAAGGCGGTAGGTTGTCGATGTAACATATATTATCTCTTAGTTCATGTCATGCCTAGTTTAAGCTTTACTTAACGTGGAAAACAATTGTTTACGTTGGCAATAATAATCTATCGGTTAGGTATAAAAGAAACATATTATATCCTTTTTGGCTATTTTTATCCGAAAACCGCTACTCGAACATGGACCTGTAGTCCAATAGCAATCAATTATCCTAATAAGATCAGGTATGCAGGCTTAGGACGGTCTACCAGGAACGTGATTTTGATTTACTGATTACGATTTACTGCCTTAAAAATCAGTAAACTAATTACACTTACTCTGCGATCTTGAGTTCTCAAGACTATCTATCTGTAATCAATTTAGCTTACTTGTTGGCACTTGATATACCATTGGTATTATTTTGCATGTATTCATGTATGAGTAATTACATACACATTATTTCATGCCTGGATTTCTCTACCATTTTCGCATTTTTCGTATCAATAATTTCTATCGTGTTACCAAGTTAGACTGCTGAAAATAACTTTGTTAAAATTTATCGGTAATAAATGTGAAAAAACTTTGTTTACGCTCAACGCATTTATATTCGGTTGACGGCATAATAATTAGCAGTCTTGACTAAATTATTATATTTAAATACACCATGTAATGTAATAATGATGAGTAGTGTATGAATCATGCATGAAAAAAGTTATGAAAAAGTGTTCCGTTACTTACCGCGGCTGATATAGACTTACTCTATAACTGTTTACTAAGCTATTGGTGTACTTTTATCTAGGTGTAAGTAGTTTATCATATACGTACCAATAGGGTATTTCATTGCCTTGGCTATCGATGTGAACGGTTATAATTTAGTTTAATTAATGTCTATGTGTTATTAGTCCTTTTGTATGTAATGTGTGAAATCTTTCTTTTACTTGTATGCGTCTTCTTATTACTCAATCTGTATAAGGCGCACGTTATAGTATCAATACGAAACATTGGATATTTGGTGGTGGTACTTTAAGTTCTATGTTGCCATACTGATACTCGCGAGACGTACCTGACCTATTAATTCATGATAGTTTAAGACAAACATACTATTGAAGATACATTACTATGTTTGTCAGTGGGAGTACAATGACTGCTTTAATGAGTTGATCGTCTGCGTGTGCCATCTAACACTTCTTTCTGAGCTATATTACTCTCTCAGCTAATGCTGTGATTGAAACAGCGCATAACTAATATTATCACTATGAATTTCTTTATAGTTAGTTATAACTTCAAATATGTAGATCGATTATGATATATTGCAAACACAAATAGTATCATTAGATTACATAACAAGTATGATGTCGACAGTGAAAGGATCTAACTAGTCTGGTAACGAGAGAGCTGTTCGTGCCTACATAGAGATCGCCTGGATTATAAATTTAATGTCACTAAAGTTGCTATTGTACAAAAAGTATGCATGCAAATTATTTTACCTATAAGCGAGATTGAAACAAAAAAACAACGATGACTAACAAATAGAATCATGACTCATTTTCAGAGGAAAAACAAATTCCGGGACGCCAAATTAAAAGCTTTAATAAAGCACGAAACGATATATATTCTATTCTATGGATAATTAATAAATACTATATATATAACACCTATAATATATATAATCTCATATTATCTATATATATATATATATATTATATATATATTATATATACTATTATATTATATTCGAATAATAAATTTTTTTAAATTTAATATCTAAATATCTGGTACTAATATAGTTTCATAAAATTTTTATTTGTTTTAAATTTTAAATCGACATTTTTTATATTATATCTTATCTTATATATAATATATATTATAATATATATATACTACTAGATATATATTTAACTCTATATAGATTATATTATATATATATTATACTATTACATTTATATAGGATATATTAATTAATATTATAATTTTTAGACAATTTTTTTAAGGGTATTAATAAAAGATGTATTGAATAATAATATAGATATATTTCATATAATAAAATTATACAATAAACATACAATATTCATTATGAGTAATATCCATTTTTTTTATATTACTGAACTATCACTACGTATTAATAACTATTACTATCTTAGCATTATCGTCAGTTCCAATCTTTGTTAATTAGGTGTAGAATATAAGTGTAAACTAAGAGGGACTATGTTAATCATATTAATATGTAATAGTGATATAAGATTTTTACGATTTATCATTTACCATTTGACTTTATACACTTGCCTAATTCATATATATATAGATTCTATAATGTATTGATTATAGTAAACATGAGTATAAAACGCCGATATATCTGACTAATATATTAGTGAAGAATAATTTATTAATACAATTACATTACTGGATAACTATTAACAGCTATAAGCATTTATACTTCTGTATAATCTATATATAAATTCATAGTTTAGAGATATTACCTTAATATTTAAGGACGTCCTTAATAAATTTTTTTATGGTTTGGTTCTTAAGTTTTAATAAATAATATTATTTACTCATATATATATAGCTTAAATTAATGTTATTATTATAATTATATAAAACCATAAATAAATAAAATAAGAAATTAAGCTCTATATATATATTATATAATATATCAATAAACTAATAAAAGTAATAGAATATTATTATATAGTTTAATATATATATATATTAAAATTTGTTTATATGAGAATATGATTTTTCACATTATAAAATACAGATCACAATATATATATACTAGTAATTTAGCTGTATAACATATTTGTTCTCTGACTACGTGATATAATATAAATCTTTGGTTGTGCTATTTTTTTTCTTTCATTATTTTATACCTAAGTGCAAATTTTACTAGCAAATCAGGCTAAGAATGGTTGGGACACTTTTTATGTCAATAATTTTAAATCTGACTAAAGATAATTTTTTATCTACGATAGATCCTTAGAATGTGTATAATTCTCACCTATTCGGCATTAATTTTCGGAAATGATTGGATGAATTGGACCTTCTTTTTTCTAATGGCGATATTAATGATTCATCCAAATTTATGGCTCATGGGTAAGTTGATCAGAAAATAAGGGGTACACAGTTTGAGATAGTCTTTTTTTTTTTTTTCTAACAAAAATAAATATCCTGTACTCTTATTAACTGAGAAAAAACCCACACAGTCATCATTTCTACTATCTATATATTTATATTCTTATACTTTGAAAATAGTTTTGTAATTTAATTTGGAGTTTTCTCAAATGTAAAAATTGTACATTTCACTGCATAATGAAATCTGAGAATCATTAGTTTTAAGTAGTACAAGTGTGATAAACTCATCAACCTAGATATTGAAAATACACACATATCTGATTGCATGTCATTATGTTTAACACTATCACACGCCTCTCTTATGTACTATGTCAGCACAGGAAGCTTGCAAACACATCTAGTGAGAATATGAAGACATTTCATAATTAATATGAGCAGCCGCTTTCGCGAAGGTGTAGTGAACGTGGTTCCCGCGAGTTTGTGCATCGTACATCTCTGTTAGAAGTTACTCAACTAGTTGAAACTTTAGGAGTACTATAAGGTAATTTAAGAAAAGAGAGGGAAAGAAAGGTAGCCGGGAAATTTACGCTGGTGTGGGGCAGGACATTGAGGGGGACATTACGGCTTATCTTTTTTTAACGATTCGTCCGGAGTTTTTTGTTTTTATGACTGCGTAAGTGGATGATTAATAACGCATGAATTAGAATGGTAAAAATTTTGGTGAATAATCCATGTATTCTCCTTTCTCCGAATCTTCGTGAAACGAGAGCTTATGGTATGCAAGAATAGTACTTTTTTGTTAAGCAGCGTTACGAAATTAATGCAGGTTAAAAGAGTAATTTAAGAATATATAGGGTAGGTAGCTATTCTAATATATATTTATATATACTATATATATATATTATTCAGGTGTTTATTTTCGGAAATTCACGAGATATTCTATAGTTCTATATTATATATATTATATATATATATATGTCTAGTTACATATTAATATATAATTTTTATTCCGTAAATACCGCATGATATATATAAGTATAGACGTATATTACTAGCTACTATATAATACGATAATCCTATAGATTACATTGCTTATCTATTACTCAGCCACGATATAGATCATAAATAATATAGACCTCGAGATTCATTCCTTGATCTTTTGAAGAAGATATTTACTAATTTCAAAGTACCTTTACACATATACGTTGTTATTTACGTCGCTATAAGGTACCTATATCTTACTATATCATGATTAAATTAATACCTATATATAGTAGCTTAGGTATACGTATATATCAATATATACTAGTATATATATATATATAGTATAAGATACTACTTAATATATAATAGTGTAATAATAGTGATTGGAATTAGTTATGTAATATTAATTTCTTATTTTCTGTACCATTAATCTCAAACGCTAAGGAAGCATTCTTAGAACCATCTTCAAATTGAAAATGCATGGACTGGTTTATATAGCATAATAAAAGCCGTGTAATTAAACAATTATGGCTAGAAAAAAAACGCACTGCATTGCGTTCTCGTGTGCAATTAACTGACCATCATTAACTAATTGCAGTACTTCAATCTTATGATCCCGTAATAAGGCAATGTCTATTTCATAGGTAACAGCAATATTATAGAACGTTACAGATCGTCACTTTGATGTGCATGCAGTTTGTGAAAACCTTAAATCGCGAAATGTCGTATTAATTCGGACACCCATTAAAAAAGGCAAATCGAAAGCGAAAGGCATCAGAGAAGCCGAACACCTTCTACAAGAAATCAATATCAGATTCACTGGTGGAGAAATTTCTACAGTCCAGTAGTGCATAAAGAAACACACCACATACCAAAAGATGTTGAAAATGATTTGCATGCTCATTCACAAGATAAAAATTACTACTAAAGATACCTAGAATGATTGATTAACTACTGTATCAGTGTGACAAGTTATAGTCGAAAATGTCTCTTTCATCCACTCCCGTTGAGTAAACTTGCACAAGGATCATACTTGTCGTTGAGCAATATTAACCTTGTCCTTACTTCTTTAGACTGTTATATCAGCAACTATTTGTATCCACATCGATAGGGCTTGCGACATCCTGATAATTCCAATGTATTTTAAGTTATAAGTTCTTATTCACATAAATACTTCGAACAATATCTGAAATAATTAATTTCACTTAAATGCCTTGTAGAAATATTTAAAATAAAAAAAATAACTAGAAAAAGAAATCTAGAGAAAAAAGTAAACATTATGGAGTATATATATATTATATATACTAAATCAAACGTTTGGAGATTATCATCGAGACAGAGATTGCAATAAAATATAAGTACATACAATGGCTTATGTACTTTGTATATATTTAATCTACGATAATTTACTAACGTAAAATCATGTTATGTATTATTAATTTACATATATTAATTTTGCTTTCATCAGTAGTAAGTATATATATATATATATATATATATAAATATATATATACTTACCTTACTTATCTATTATATATATATATATACTATATATTATATAATAATACTATTATATATATATATATATTATATATATTTCAAGTCTATATTTAGATCTACTTATGATCCCAAAGTACATTAAACTTGAGATCTCAGCGATTGCTATATATCTAGGATCAGATCTATGCTACTGCTTCTATAATCTATTCCTCTCTGATATAGATAAGCTCGGACTTGTCATCGAACGAGAAAAATAATGACATGCATGTTATATCTATATATTTATATGATAATACCAATAATAATATGCCTAGCAGAAAAAAATGCGCCTATTATTTCATTTTACCTGTTATATTTAAATAGAACATAGGAGGATACCATAGTATACCCACAGTATATATATATATGTTATATATCTTTATAATGTAGTATGCCTTCTTAGTAGTAAACTCTATAAAAAAGAGTCAATAATTATTAAGAAGTTCTAATTAATATTAAGATATCATATTGCTCATGTATATATAATCTTTATACAGTAAATATATAATTTTAGCACGAATTTTGTAAGCTAATATGTCTTCTAATATAAATTATTAAATCTATTGTATGTTAATTAATTTTGGTAAGTTTCATATATATATTTTACAACCACTTACTAAAAAAATATTTATTGTTTCTTCGATAATAGTTTAATTAGAAAGTGCATATGATTAATTATAATACAGGTGGCAACAGCCGAGGTCCGAGACATCAAGCCGCTATTCGATAACCAAAGCATCCGCATCGCATCCGCGTATTAATAATTCAGACTATATCGCACTCTCCACTCGCATTACGTGAACTTATATGGTTTAATGATGCAGGTATGGCTGTTATGTTCGCCATGCGGCATGCGACAAAGAAATGACATTCTGCTGCCGTCATCAGCTAATATTGCTATTAGGCCTCGGCTCAGTGTAATGTTATTGTACCCTCACACTATAATATATTTGTCTACAAATATATAAGCTTTATATAGCTACTAGTTATAAATATTAACTAGTATATAGTTATATAGTATACAGATTAATTAGTTTTATAATTATTATCAATAATATTTTATAACTTTTACACTTACCGTCCGTAACGAATAGGTTTCAAAACTCTTGTATAATATGTGATTATGTATCTATTGTTTATATATACCTAACTCTATAAGCACCTAGACCAGTAATCAATGGTAAGGGTATATAGAGGTATATATCATGGCTGGTATATATATATATAAGATATAGTTTATTATATATATTTATTATATAGTTTATATAGTATATTTTATAGTGAGCTTATATAATTTATACTATATATATATCGTTTTTAACTGCCTTTGTTAAACTGTACAAAATGTATTCTTTTTGTACTTTATGCAAACATTAACTACAATATAGAATTAAAATTTTTTATACGTAAAACGATTTTCTGGCAAAAGATACGTATTAATATAAAACTTAAACAATATGCATTGATCATTATATTTTTTATATTAAAACAAATAAAAGTTTTTAAAGAAATTAAAAAAATATAAAACTTCAATAAAAGATTTTTCCTGAATAAAACACATTTAAACAGAAATGAATAATTATAAACTAAATTAGTTTATAGTTTAAAACAAATAGTATTAATATTACGATATATAATAAAATTTTATAATAATAATAAAATAAAGTGACTTTTTTAAATACAAAAAGTTTAAACAAAATTGAAAATTATAAAAATATATATATAATAAAATATAAATAAATAAAATAATATACCAAAATAAAATCAGTCGCTCATATATATATATATATTATAGTATATACTCTGATTTGGGTTATATATGACATATTATCACTCATCATTCTGCTCTATATTAATATTACGTTATCGTTTTTTAGCCGAATGCTCGATTAGTCTACATTTGCAACTCTAGTTTAAAATAATGTGAATCTGATTTATAGTCATCCTAAGTCTCAACCAACACATGATCAACATTATTCATTTAGATTCAGCAAACTAAATTAAAATTATAGTTTTTATTCTTTTCACCACTATATATTTTTACTTTATTTATATAGTAGAGTAAACTTTGCTATCTGTAATTTCCTAAAAATTTCTTTTCGAAGGAAGGCTATTGAATAATATAGTTATAAAAAATATGTATATGGTTATATAAATTATTTGTTATATAATTGTTAACTTATGTAATGTAATAACATGATATAAGGAATTTAGAATAGTTATTGAAATAAGTCTATTATTATTGAATAATATGGTATATGCGTTATGTGGCCTAACGCATATATTTCGCATTACTTTGTACTTAGACGTCTGAGACTTAACTTTTATTATGTATGAATATTATACAGTGTATTTCTTTTAGATTACTGTATGTTTAGTTTGCGAGCGCGGACCAGACTTAAATGCATATATCCCTATTACATATCCTATCTCATACTCATACTACTCTCCTTACTTTACTGTAGATATGATGAGTTGAAACTTTTGTTACTACAGTTAGCATAGTAGTGATTCGATTGTGTCATATTTATCGATCAGAATCTCTCTACAGCTTTTCTTTACCACTCATCCATAATTGTTTTGTGTGAAGATCTAGCTATGTTTTTTATGAGAAGAGATTCCTCAAAGTATGATTCATGTTATGAGATGAAATTCCCAATTGAGAGAAATCTCTAGGTATTAAGCGTAGATTAGAGAAATGATGTTGGGCTAACGTGAATCCCGAATTAAGCTTGCGTACCCTGTACTCCTGTCCCTAGTTGTTAACCAGATATTATAATATAATCTATATATGAACTTGCTATATGAATCTCGTTATAATATTACATTACGTGTTATAAACGTATAATGTTAGGATAGTTACTACTAATTATATATTCTTATTACATCAGGTATATTATATTGATTAGCTATTAATGATGTAGTAAAAACTTATTTATATATTAGAAATCCGCTATATCTCAGGGTAATTATATAATATAGAATACACTTTTTTATATATACTGTATTAATCCAAAATAGTATCTTGAAATATGATACTTTCAACATATCAATAGCAATAAATTGATTCAAATGAAATTTTACAAATTCCTCAATAGTATAAGATACTAAGAGGTTGAGATGGGGAGTAGGTAGAAGGGGAGCAGCTACTACTATTATTATAATTGGTGATATAGTTTGATTCTAAACTATCTCAAATCTAGATATTATTTCAACCGATTATATAATATTTAAGTATATTAACGAAGTAAAATACACAAATTATTTATTTTACTTATATTAAAAAAGTAGTATTAATAGTATATATTAAAATAAAAATAAAATATAATAATATCTATGTGTGTTTAATACAAATAGGAAACCTGAAATCATGTAATACTGTTAGTTACAGCTCTCATTAGGGCATGTAATAAATACTTCTCCAGTAACATATATTATTCTATAAATTTCAAAAATTTAAAATAAAAGTATAATTAAAAAATATATTAGTGTAACTAAATGCATTGGTTTTAAAAATTAACATCCGATAAGAATACTTCTAGTAATCTACAAGACATATTCCTAACACAAGTTTATTCTATTTATTATAATTTATATCAATTAGCGATCATTTTACAACCTATAGGACTTATGTATGTCATTTATATTTTACTTCATCTGTAATATAGTTACTATCAATATATAAGTAATAGGCTGTTATATATATATCATATATTTATAATAATTATATATACATATAGTATCAGTATTACCGAAGTATCATCGTTCTATGTGCAATAAATGTTAATGTTTTTGAGCACATAACTCAATCACTATAGTCGACGCGCTCGCCATCATTATTATTAATTACTCCTCCGCTATAGTTCCTACACATCTGTATAAAGAGCGTTGTACTATAATACTCAATTAGTTTCATATATTTCTAATGTTAAATATTCATATGCAGTTTTTAGATACATGTCCCCGTAAAATCACCTAAGAGTAGCGTTAGTTATAGAGTTATACTATTAAGGTTTATTATTTACTTATACCTGATGTATGAATTTATTATATTGTATATTATTTCATTAAAGCACGGCTGTGATACCCAAGTTACATACAATGTACTAAACTATAATATTCAAAGATTTTGGTGAGCATCAATCCCTAATCTTCCATATGGACTAAGTGTACTTTACGTTCATTGCCATCATGCATGATTACAGTTTGTTTTCCGTCACTCCGTGCTAATCACACAGGGTGATTATACAGTAGTCTGTGATCGATTATTCTTGATTTAATTATCTGTCAATTGAGAAGTGAATTAGATAAAGTGCTGATTCTCAGAAATATACTTGGATTTAATGTTATTATACCTCTTCTGTACGATTATGTTATAATATAGTATTAACTCGACTAGATTAAAGAAACATTAATGATATAATTAATATTAAGATATATTACCTATAGCCTATTTACCATATAGCTATGAGCAAATAATGGTAAGAATTTCAATAGTTTTTGGGTGCCATCTATACTGCTATCACCTCCATTACACTGAGGATATGCATGGCCTTTAACATTTGCATACTGCCAAGCAATTGAACCTTATAAGATATAGGGTATACAAAAGTTCAGCCTTCACTACCTCAGTATCAATGTTTGTAGGTCTTAGCTAGCATCCCCCTCTAGCGTTGATATACTCACTGCAATATAATACATCTGGGTATTCATAGCTAAATGATACTACTTATATATGATAATTATTCTAAGATTTTTACAGCCTTCTATCATAGTACATAATAATTTCAGTTTTTGTAGAACCAGTTATCCCTCCCATACTCTTAAGGTAATGCACTAGCTACGAACTATCATATACATATATACTATATTTAATTATATATGTAATCATATATATTAATTAATAATTAACTCTTATTTATATATTATTATTATATGATATATATAGTATATACTATAAATTATATAAATAATTATATCATAGATTTGTATTATATATATTAATATATATACTATATATATATATTAATATATCATATATACTTATATATATTACTATATATATTAATTTTCATATACTCATGATCTATATATATATATAGTAGATATATTATCATATTAATATATTATGGATATATCTAATAGATATATAATATACTATATTATAATATATATCTAATTATTATATATATAATTATATATATATATATACTATATTAATCAGCGCCTATATCATAGTATAGTACTAATATTAGTTTCTGGTGTGTCTACTTACACCCGCCGTTAAAAAATCACAGTATCCAATCTCTAGCCTGGAACCCAGTAATCCTACGAACCGGTTATATATATATTCCATGCTCGTGGCGAGATTCGACATTCTACGTAACGTCTTTGGCACGATGAGCTAAAATAAACGAATTCCCTTATACCAGGTAATGCTAATTTCCGATATCTCAAGAATATTGATTCCTCCTTTTATGTGTAAAATTGGATGGCACTGATAATAAAGTAATATGATAGGTAACAAGTCTAACCAAAATCTTTTAAATTTACCAATAAATCTATTAAATTAATTAACATTCTCTAATAATTTACAAATAAAGGAATAATTTCTTCATAAAAATAAATAATTAAATTAACAACTGAATGTTAGCTTCAAGTACCGCGATATATATATATATCATTACTATACTATACGTCATTGTACTCGGTCAGATCAATCAGCCTACTCGGCTTCTTAGTTAGGCCTCTTAATAATTAAATTAATGATAAAATCATAATAATAAATTTATTCAGATTAAATTAAATAATATAATGAATATTATAATAATATATAATAATAATTAATTAATAATATATAATAAATATAATCCTAGCAGATATTTTAATTTCCAAATAGATTTGTTTTTCGAAATTCAAAATATGCTCTATTTTTTTACCTTGCAAAGTTATACTCAATGCGTGGCATTGATAATACATATATATAGTCATATAATACTATTTCACATCATCAATATCTGATAAAGAAGTGATATAATACATTTTGAAGTATTCTAAATCTTATTTCTAATGTGATAGTTTTACAATCATTTGCACTAATCTTTTGGTAATTGCGTGTGTTTCTTATCACTACTGGACTGTAGAAATTCCTTCCAGTGAATCTGATATTGATTACTTGTAGAAGTGTTGGTTACTGTGTATTTTCGATTTTGCCTTTTTAATGGAGTGAGTTCAGTAATATAAGATATAGATAGTTCATGATAATAATATATAAAATGAGTTATCAACATGATACATGCAACAACTAAATGTGAACGATTAATAACATCAGACGTTCAAGAATACGTTTAGTCGTCACCACAGTAGAACTTCCTTGAATTATGAACGGGACCTGCGGTAAATATACGTTGCTAAATAAGTCAAACTTACTAGCTCATATAAATTTGCTATCAGACACATCGAAGCGTCGCTTTGGCGTGCGCGCTCAAGCTCTTTAATACTCTTCTCATTTGCAGTTCTAACATTTAAAATCAATGCTTATTTGCAATAATTTAAGATATTTTCAAAATGGTTTCCTTAAAGTTTAGATCCTTACATTAAGGTGGAATCCACAGAGTATTATATCATAATACCCGCCATGTTAGTATAAATATACTATTTAATAACAAGTAATTTCATATAAATCGATTTAACGTTAACTCTATTTTCTCATAGTATAAAAAAAGTAGTACTCGACGAATAATTGTCATTGTGGAATATCCATTCACCTAGTATAATTAAAGATATATACCGAAACTATGAATTTGTTAAATGAAACCTCTTCATATCATGATCTTATTAAAAATAATATCATTATACTAAAAATATTATAAAT
Source organism: Trachelipus rathkii (assembly GCA_015478945.1). Classification (NCBI taxonomy): domain Eukaryota; kingdom Metazoa; phylum Arthropoda; class Malacostraca; order Isopoda; family Trachelipodidae; genus Trachelipus; species Trachelipus rathkii. The sequence goes on along the minus strand of JABUQX010119097.1, from coordinate 306 downwards.
AATGTTATTATGTAGTAGAAAAGTTTTAGTCCAAGGTCACTTTACTGAAGAAAAAAACCCAAAGTTCATAATATGTATCAAAAAAACTTCAATACTAATGTTAAGATTAATTTTTTTTATGAATCATGCAAACATTATTAAGTATAGCAGGATAATAAATAAAAAACTTTAATAATAATATAGTATTAATACTTTAAAAATTAACTCTGTCAATAAATAAAATAAGTTAAAGATTAACTCATACATTACAGTTTGAAACCTTAATCTATAACAACATTATACCCAGTATTATAATTAATTATAACG
>JABUQX010119096.1:40000-41682 GCA_015478945.1 Trachelipus rathkii | reverse complement strand
TTGTTTTAAGGTTACCGTAAAATATATGTTATTTATATTTAAATTTCATAAAATAGTAAAGTTATTTTTAAAACTTGATAGTTATAAAATTTATAACAAAAAAAGTATAACAGTTAATAATAAATTCTTGGTTCAAAGTAATGATTGATTATTTATAGAAGCTTTTAAAAACTTTTGAAAATAATTGAGTATATTTGAATGAGTAATATAAATGTACGGTAATTAAAACATAAAATGTTTTAATTAAATTATACGTTATATGTGTAGTGAGTGTGTGTTGTGAGTGTGTGTGTGTAGTGTGTGTGTGTGTGATGCAAAGTAAATCTGGTGTATTGGTAAGTAAAATCTGGGGGTGAGAGTGTTAAGCTAATCGATTTGTACTGGGTATGTGTGTGTGTATGTGTTTCTAAATAATAATAAACAATAGGCCATGAAGTAAGATGTTAAGTATAATAAATAAATAAAAAATAAAAATTAATAAAAATAATAAAAATATAATAAAAATAATAAAAGATAATAAATAAAAATAATAATAAAATAAATAAAAAGTATTAAAACAAAATAAAAAACATAATGTTTAAGTAAATATGATGAGTTAAAGCAGAAAAACAGAAAGTTAAAGCAGAAAGTTAAAACAGTTAAAGCAGTAAAGCAGAAGTTAAAGCAGTAAAAACCAGAAAGTTAAAGCAGTAAAGCAGAAAGTTAAAGACCCAGTAAAGCAGAGTAAAACAAAACCATACTAATCCCCTAGGTGTTAGGTAACACCTCTAGTGATTTACTGATTTACTGCTTTAAGGTATGGAATGTATGTGAGTTAAAGCAGTAAAGCAGTAAGTTAAAGCAGTAAAGCAGAAAATTAAGAGCAGTAAAGCAGTAAAAACAAAAGCATCTAATCCCTTAGGTGTTAGGTCACACCTCTATTGATTTACTGATTTACTGCTTTAAGGTATGTAAGTGTATTGGTTTTAAAACAATAATAGTATTAAAGCAGTTAAAAACATGGAGTTAAAGCAGTAAAACAGTAAAACGCAAAAGCATACTAATCCCTAGGTGTTAGGTAATAACACCTCTATTGATTGACTGATTTACTGCTTTAAGGTATGTAAATATATGTTTTTAATAAAAAGTGTACAATTGAGTAAAATAAAATGATTATATATCAGGCACCTTGGGTTTTTTCTTCTACATACAATTTTTTAAAAATTTAATAAATTAAAAAGTATTTAAGTAAAATATAAAAGTGTGTTGAGTGTAATGTAAAGTTATCTGTGTATGGGCGTGTGCGTGTAAGTGTTATATGGTTAGTGTAAGTGGTCTATTGGCGAGAGTGTAAGTGCTTTATAAGTTCATAGTGTGTAATAAGTGTCATAGTGAATGTGTGTATAGTGTTTAGAAAAATACAACTCATAGTAGAAGATCCTAGCAGCTTGTAAAGACAACCAATCGGAATTCCTCATACCTTATAACATGGGGGTAGACACCCCATATTAGGGCTATTCGGGGCTCAGGGAGGCTAGAAAAAGGCTTGAAAAAAGTGGCCTCAGTTGGCACTTGTGGCACTAAGTTGGCACTATGTGGCACTCACTTGGCACTCATTGGCACTCACTTGGCACTCATTGGCACTCATTGGCACTCATTGGCACTCACCTGGCACTCACCTGGCACTCATCTAATACTCATAG
>JABUQX010119096.1:32500-35000 GCA_015478945.1 Trachelipus rathkii | reverse complement strand
GTTACCGATAAGTATAGGTAGTGCGAGTAACGAATTATCTTGTTAAATCTTCTATTAGATGAATAAGTTTCTATAACAACTATAGTTAACCTAATGTTCTGATGACCCCCATACCATAGAGCTTTGTCTAAAAAACATATTGATGTATAGCAACCTAAGTCAATTGATGTCAAATGACATAAAGCCCGACTGTCCTCCTTTATTAATTTCCCAATATAAATTATCGTGTATTTATCACTAACACTTTCTGTCAATTTCTCAAAGTAGGCACAACATCGTGCTCCTTTCAGTCGTCTGGTACAGCACCAAATTTTATAGATCGCTTAAAAATCAAATACAGTGCCTTTGCAATGCTGGTACTACCCTCCTTCAGAATTCTACCATATATACCATCAGGACCTGCAGCCTTACTTGGGTCAATATGGTCCAGAAAGATTAGATATTTTTAACCTAAATTCAAATTCCGTAAGTATATTACATGCATACCAGAATATTAGTCCAAACTATTATCCAATCTTCCCTCAGTAAACATTGAGCCAAATAAGCATCTTGAAAATGTTGACCAACTTCTTATCTGAATTCACTAAATTTTCAACAATTTTAATTGCACCAATTGTTCTATTCTTACATTTAAATTTATTTCTCACCTTTCTCCACCAATCTCCTGAGATGCCATGCCATCTGTCAGTTGGTTTTTGCACGAAAACCTCTCGCAACGTTTTCTTGTCCATTCCACATCTCAGACGCCTCCACATCCTGGACTGTCCTTCCTCTCTTCACTATCGCCGCGCTCACGTTGTCGCTCCATCTAACTCTAGGTCTTCCGACACTTCTTCTTCCCTCCGGTATCCATTCCAGATATCTTCTGGGCACTCGTTGCTCCTCCATCCTCTTAACATATCCGTACCACCGCAGCTGTCCTCTCTCCACAAGCTCCACCACGCTTCTCACGCCTAAATCCACCCTAACCTCCTCATTTCTCCTCTTGTCTCTTCTTGTCACTCCTCTGATCAGTCGCAACACGCGCATCTCGCACGCCTCCAGCTTGCTCTTTGCTCTTGTATTAAGAGCCCATGCTTCATGCCCATACATCAGTATTGGTCTCATTATACTTGTGTACATCACCATCTTGACTCGTCTCGAAATTGCTCTTTCCTTCAACAATGGGAACAGCATTGCTACTGTCCCATTAAATTTCCCAATTCTCTTATTTAATTCCAACATTGTGTCGTTTTCCTCACCATAGTGCACCCCCAAATAGTTAAACTGTCCGTTTGTCTCAGTCTTTCTCCATTCAAACACTTACCTCCAGGACATCTCCAATCAACATCACCTGTCTTCCCTAAGTCCATCCCCACTATCTCTCATACCCTTCTCCACCAATTCCTCGGCCCAAACCTCCAGAAAATTCTGCAGTCTCTCTCTTGATTTTGTGCGAACAACACCAAGTCATCTGCGTATTCAAACATCTTATCCTCCACTCTGTTCCGCACCGATCTCCCACAACTGTACACGTATATAATGAACAGTATTGGAGACAGCACGCTCCCTTGCTTCACCCCGTTGTGACGTTAAACCATTCTCCCTCACCGGACATAGTCTTTACTCATCATCCCTTACTGTTCTAACATAAGTGCTTCTTTATTGCTTTTAACAATTTCCTCAGGTATTCCATACTCTATTCTTCTCAGTTCCTCCACAATAACTCCTTTGGCACTCTATCAAAAGCCTTTTCTAGGTCTACGAAAGCTGCATATGTTTTTCTATTAAATTCCACAACTCTTTTCACCGTTCATTTTCAAAGCGAACACCAAATCTATAGTCGATCTCCCCGGTCTGAAACCATATTGAAACCATCATATATATAAATTATAAAAGCTAAAAAAACTTCAGATGCCTTCAGGTTTTCTCTTGCCCCCTAATGGGTTTAGTCTTTTAAAAACATACTGGATGAATATACATTAAAATTTGCTTATAATGTTCCCACATGATAAAACAGTTTTGGTCTTTAAACTCTTTATTCCAGTCAATTATTACTAAGCATGTTCTCAAAAATTGGTAAAACCCATTTCCGGAATTCTAAGATTTTTCCTTATTAACGTAATTTGTCCAGATTATCACCATTTTATGTTATATCTAATGGTAATTAATGGTAGCTAATTCCTTAAATTTCTTTCTCAACTCAACCTCATCCCATCATTTACTTTCATCGTAGTTAATATTAAGTCTAAGTGCATCGTGTCTTATAGATTCATAAGACCAATCTGCTCAAAAATTTGTCTGGTATACCAATTTATAAATTACAGAATTACTATGCGTCCAGTATTTAGACAAGGAATCACATTGAATGCCAGGATAATTAAAATCAGCCCATTATGAACCTATACCTTTTCTCTTTACTGTAGCATGATCTTAATTCTTTCACCAGTTCCGCGGATAATTCTTGACCTCTGCCAGGAGAGTCTGATAAAAAGCGCCCTTATCTATATGATTATTTACA
>JABUQX010119096.1:15000-27500 GCA_015478945.1 Trachelipus rathkii | reverse complement strand
TGTTTCTTTCTACTTCTCGCGGCGCGGAGCCCCGAATTTCCAACTTGGCTGCAAGGAGTGTTTTGGGTGTTAGTGTTTTTTTGTTTTTTTTTTGACTCTGACTTTTTTTTTTTTTTTAGGTTACACCCAAGTGCGGAACCACAGTGGTCTATACCGGAGGGTATTTTTTGCAGTTGAAAATAGTTTTTTTTTTATATATATATATGACTGTACTATGGATTTAAAGAGAAGCTTCGAAAGGTAATATATACTATTTCTTTATTTTATTGTTATTATTTATTCTATTTCTTGTTTATCTTTATCAATGATTATTAAAATATTTATTATTATGTGATGGGTGAAAAGTAAGTGAGTGAGTATCGTTAATTTTATAGGTTAGTTTTGTTTGATTTTTTTAGTTTTGTTCATCGTCTGTTCAAAGGGTTTTGGTTGGTCTGTGTTTGAAGACGGTGGAATACAGTTTGAACCTAGAGAATAAACCTGTCACCTGTCAGGAAGGAGATATGAAGTATTTATTTATTCTTATTATTATATTACTCATTTATGCTTATTATTATTATATTCATTTATGCTTATTATTATTATGCTTATTGTTATTATTTTTTTCATTATTGCTTGTTAGAGTCATTAACAGGAGAAGAAGAAGATATTTACATAGATTTCCCGACGCCTTTCGTCTCTATCCTTGAGACATCTTCAGAGGATAGTTTCTGTAAGCGAATTGAGGCTTTAAATTGAGTATTATAATAAGTTAAATCAAATGATATTGAGTCTGACTGATATATACATAAAATTTAATGTCTGGTGCGTGTTTTGATGTAGAAGCCTCCCGCAGAATTTTAATGTTTCTGGGACTTCACACGGATCCGTATCAATATTGTGAATTGTTTTAGAAATATAAGTAATAGTAATTGGACCATTGTGCCGTATTGAAATGTTCCAAAGATTTTGGCTGGGACTGTAAGAATGGTTTGATATGCCCTCGTCCGACAACTATTCTTCGTTTAAAAAATATATGGTCGAGTACAGCCTAACTCAGGGCAATTAAATTGGTGGTTACGACAACGTTGAATGGTTGTCGGGCAAAGCATCTTTTGTGCTAAAGGAAGATGACAGTGGTTTGGACTTATGGTATAGTCGTGACTTTAATTTTTGAGGTGTCTTTAGTTTGGAGGTGAGAATTCAAAATAGTTACGAAGGCACTTCTCTTCCTTATTGACCAATAGCAATGTCTTTTGAAGGAAGAAATTTTATCGAATTTTCTGATTATTTTTACTTCTTTGTTATATAATTTGTAACTTTTTCATTAATTAAAATTTTTCAACTGAATATTGTGGAATGATCACAGTTAATTAAAATTTTACTTAATGCGGCAAATTTCTTCATCAAAAGTTTTCCAAGTTGAACATAGGTTGTATGCTCTGTAAACTAAAATTGTTACGATATAGATTCTTTGTAAATAGTCGGGGAATAGGATCCATAGTTCAAATACAGACCATTATCAGTGGTTTGACAGTAGGCCTGTAGATAATGCATCCTTCAGAATTAACATTGATTTTGATGTTTAAAAAACAGATAGCATTATTAACCTAAGTTCCGTATGTGAATTTTAAAGCATGACAACTGTTGAATTCTATTGATGAACTGACGTCTATTGATCTATGTTCCTAAAATAGTGAGGTGTCGTCGACATACCTTATGTAAAATACTGGGTTAAAGTTGTTTGTTTCACAAAGAGATTTTGTTTTTCCAGATTGGACATAATGAAGTCAGCAAACGTAGGTCCAAGTGTCAAAGCCCATCGGCACTTCCATCAGTTGTAGATATTTGTTTGTTCTTTAATTTAAAACGGTATGGTGAGGTACAACAAATTTAATATAAAGGTTCCTTATATTGTTGTTCTCGATATATCTGGTGGGGGTTGGTTATTTGAGTGATTCACTTCGTTAATTATTATGCCAATCGTATCAAGAACTGCGTACATTATGAACAAAGTTTTCTACATCAAGTTGAGGCGAAGATATTAAGTGGCTTCAAGTTTAAGTTTGATAATGTACATAATGTTTCATATTTGATTTAACTATAAAGAGTTATTAAAATATGGTCGGATAATGCTGTTTCAGATATTGGGCAATTTCGGGTGTAACCGTTCCGCACATAGATATTATAGGTCGCTCAAAGGTGAATTTCTTGAGTTTTTTGTAATTTTAGGTAATCCATATATATATACATATATATATATATATATACTTATATACTATATATATTATTATATATATTAGATATATATATTATATATATATAGATATATATATATATATATATAATATATATATTATATATATTATATATAAAATTATAAAAATTTTATTTAATTATAATATATATAAATATATATCCTAAATTATTAAACACCCAGTTCTTTTAATTTTGTCAGAAATTCTTTTGTTTTTTATTTAATAAGCGATTCTGTTAATGCTATTATTATTATTTATTATTATTATTATTATTATTATTATATTTATTATTTATATTATTATTATTATTATTATATTAATTAGTATTATTATGTATTATTATTCATTATTATTTTATTATATTGTTATTATATTATTATTATTATTATTATTCATTATATTATTATTATTATTATTATTATTATTATATTATTATTAATTATTACTTATATATTATTATATTATTATTATTATAGTACTTATTATTTTGAAACTGAAAGTATTAAACTGTTAATTTTATAATGGCTGTTTTATAATAAAAATAAAAATAATTTGCATCATAATTACGTTATACATTTGTTTCCGAAACTGGAAATATATTTTTTCATGTGTGCCCTGCATCTTGTATTCTTTACCGGTACCTTTACCGTATATAGCATTTGGAGCATTAGATTCATTGGAAAAGTCGTTAATATTTTTTTTTTATCTCAAAAGCAAGCGAAAAAAAAAATTGTTGGAAACAAAAAATGTTTTACTGTAAATCTGTAAGCACTAAGCTGAGTCAGAGTCGGAATTTTGAATTTGACGCTGGAGTCGGAGTCGAAAATTTTTGTTTAAGTGGGTCGGAGTCGAAAATTTTATTTACGACTCCGCAGCCCTGCAGTATTTTTTACTAACTTTGAATATTTCTTTTCCTTTTATATCACCAGTATTATTTTTCTGACTGCTCTTATTATATTATTTAATTATTATTATTATTAACTTCATATTATTATTATTATTATTATATATTATTATTATTATATATCATTATTCATTATTATTATTATTATTATTAAGTGTGTGGATGTAATAGCGTTTTTTATTTTATTTTTCAGTTGTGGTAAAAATTCACATTGATTGATCAGAAAATTATAACAGAAGCTGATCAAAATATCTATTTAAAAAAAAAAATAATAAAAAAAAAGCCTACAAATCTTATTTTCATTCAGAACAGCTGTAGCTTTTTCTTTAATGGCTTCATTATTATTTTTAGATTTTATATCTGTCTTTATTATTATATTTTGAGTTTCTTATACTCTTATTATTAATTCTTATTATTATTATTATTATTATTATATTATTATTATTATAGCATTATTATTTAATTATTATTCTTATATTATATTATATTATTATTATTATTATTATTATTTATATGATATTATTATTATTATTAATTATATTATTAATTATATTATATTATATTATTATTATTATCTGATTATTATTATTATTTTAATTATTATTATTATTATTATTATTATTTTATTATTATTTATTATTATTATTAGTATTATATTTATTATTAAGATTATATAATTATGTATAATTATTATAATAATGATTTATGAAATTATTATTATTATTATTATTATTATTATTATTATTATTATTATTATTATTATTATTATTATTATTATTATTATTATTATTATTATTATTATTATTATTATTATTATTATTATTATATTATTATTATTATTATCTATGCTTATTATTATTATGCTTATTATTATTATTATGCTTATTGTTGTTATTTTTTTTCATTATGGTTATTATCATCGGTTTTGATTCTGTTATTATAGTTTGTGATGTTTCTTTTATTTTTGCTAATGGAGGAGTGTGATTTATTTTCTTTGTTTATATTATTTACAGTTTTTGGGTTGACGAGGTTCAAGGGTTGTTTGAAGTAACCTGTAAAGAGAAAAAAAAACTGGATAATATCCAGGCAATGATTAATCTAACTTTTTTATAAATTTAATAAATTTAATTGATAAATGATAGGTTTGATTAATAAATTTAAATAATGGATTTATAATAATTATTAAATTTATTTAATTTTGTTGTTTGCATTTGATTTATTTTAGTCTTTGAGAAATATGAATTTGAACCTTGGATATAATTATTCAAGTTAATTAGTTATGAGAAATTTGATCATGTTGACTTTAATTTAAATTTGAGATTTTGTCTATATATTTATATTTATTATATTTATTTTTGTTAAGTTTTCATAATGTTTAGAAGGTTTATTTTCCTTCTCAGTTTTTTTTCTGCCTCTGGTTTTTGTTGGAGTCGGGAGTGACAATCTGGGTCGACTTGAATCGACGGTGGATCTTCGAATACTGAAAATAAAAGGCCCGAGTGTCTAAAAAGGGAAAATTAGAAAAAAAAGAAAAAAAGAACAATAGATGAATTGATTCAAAAATATTAGAAAAAGGTGGAATAATTAACCTGTGGAGTAAAAGAAAAAAAATGGGAATAGAAAAATAACTACTCAATAATAAATACACAGCGAAATAGAAAAAAGACTATTACTATTAGAAAATTAGAACTAGAAAAAGACTAAAAAGAAGAAAAGAAAACGGACTATTATATGAAGTGAAAATACAAACTAAATAAGAAGACAAATAAATTTATGTATTTTGTTATTTTGAATATTTTTTTGAATTAAGGCTCTTTTTTTAAGTTTAAGGATTTTTCATTTAATGTATCAGTATCGGTATCGGATAGTGTCAGACGGTATTAGTATCGGTATCGAACGGTATTAGTATCGGTATCGGGCTATATTAGTATCGGCATCGAGGTAAGGTTTTTTTTTTTTTGTTGTGTGAGTTTTTTAATAAATTATTCTTGAATTTGTTTGTTTTGTGTTTTTTTTTCCTGTGTTTTTTTCTTCCGTAGACTCACGACAAAAAAAAAAGAATATAGTGGGCGGGATCCAACCCGCCACAAGGGTTTCCTCTCCTGCTGGGAGACGTGTTGGGTGGAGGATTCTCGTGGCGTCAAGCTGCGGAATGTTAGACTCCCTTTAGGTTACTGGCCGTCCTCTTGTAAACGGAGTCGCCGCCAGGTGGTGGTTCTCGCCCGCTTACGAAGTGAACACCCCAATCTCACGCATGGTTTTCACATGGAGAGAGAGAGAGAACCCCCATCCTGTTCGGTTTGTTCTTCGTTTATATATGATCCTCTTACTATCGCCAATATATTTGCGGGTTGCGACGCTATCTCAGCCATACGACTCAAGTTCTTCCCTGACATACTTATCATTCCTTTCCTGAATCGCCTTGCTCATATTTTATTTCGAAGTGACAAAATCTTTGCGTTCCTCGATCCATGAGCTGAACATCTTTTATCGAATATAACCCTCTTGATACCGTTAATTTTTCCTCGTTCTATGTATTGAAAATGTTGACCAACTAATTGTCTGAACTCACTAAATTTTCATCAATTTTAATTGGACCAATTGTCCTATTCTTACTTTTAAATTTATAAAAAACTTCTTCAGGTCCTTATTACTATTCCTTGCTAAATTAATTTCTGCCTCTCTCTTTGCCTTTCTTATTGACTGGTTAAGTTCGTTTCTATTTTTCCTATAATTTTCTAATCATCTTCCTTATTACTACCCTTGAATATATATATATATATATATAATTTCATATATAGGTTATATATATATATATATATATATATATATATATTATAAATATAATTATATAAAATATAGTTATGTGTATTTATATCTATCTTTATTATGTATATAAGTATATATATATATATATATATAGTATACCCAAAGGTGAGCAATCTAATGAAAAGCAATGCCGTTAATCCTTAATTCGTTAATAAAAAATTAACGGCGTTAACTCACAAAGCGTTTATCGGTAAAGAATGTAACGGGTAAGTTAACGTTAATCGTTCACGTTAACCGCTCAAAATATGTACTGAATAGTAATAATAATTAATTGTTAATTTTCTTATTATGATTGCATATATTCAAATTATTTTAATAAAAAGAATATATATATATATATATATATATATATATATATATATATATATATATATATATATATATATATATATATATATAGAAAGAGATATATATATATATATATATATATATATATATATAATCAGCACATTTTGAGCCATTGAGAGCGTTTAGAAATTTTGGAAAAAAAGTTTATCTGTTATCGAAATCGAATCTAAAACAATTTAAAATCTTAATAAGGAAAAATATTTTATAAACTCGTAAATTAAGGTAATGGGTTAACGGATGTAGGGAAAAATTTTAACTCGTTAACGTTAATTCATAAATGTAACTTGTTAATAGTCCGTTACTTCTTTTTCGAAATTAACGAAAGCGTTAAAAGTTAACGAAAAATTAACGATAATTAACGCGGACGTAAACGATTTGCGCACGTTAATGCCCACCTCGCATACACCCAATATATACCATATATATATTATTAAGGTTATGAGGAGTGGTAGTTGAGCAGCAAGGTTATTGGCTATGTTATTACAGAGTATATATATATTATATATATAGATATATATATAGTTATACATATACATATATATATATTACACGATATATATATATATATATATATATATATTACAGTATATATATATGTTATTGGTATATATATATGTTGTTACTAAGTGAGTATATAGTTATAAGATATATATATATATGATGAGCAACAGTATATATATATATTGTTGTTGTTGTTGATATATATATATATATATATTATTATTATTATTATTATTATTATTATATATATATATTATTAATATTATTATTATTACATATACGATTACTATTATATTATATATTATTATATATTATTATTATTATATTATATATTACATATATATTATTATGTATATATATGTATATGCATATTATTATGCTATATTATATTATATAGTTGTTATACATTCGATATACATATTATTGTTATTATTAAGAGCATATATATACAGTGCCATATGCAGCGCTATGCGATACGCTGATATAATAAACCGCCTGAAATTGAAAGTAGCTATCAATGTCGATATTATTGATATGCAAACATACAAACAAATATACATATACATATTATTAATATTGGACACATTACATATACATATTAATGCTGGCTTTGCAACCTGTTATTGCCGTGACGCTACTGGTTGCAGGCTGGCAAAGAAGAGCAGCCATGGCTGGCTGGTTGGCTGTTGCCATGGCGCATACGCTGGCTGCTGCTGCTGACGCGCAAAGTTGTATATTATTATTACATATTAGATACATACATATATATATATTATATTATTATATATTATTACATAAATTATATTACATATATATATTAAGCAAATTATATATATAAATACATATATGTTATTATTGTTACATTATTACATATTATTACATATATTGTACATACATATACATATTATTATATATATATATTATTAGATATTATATATTATTATATATATATATATATATTATTATTATATTATATTACATATTATTATGATATATAAATTATATATATAAATATATTATTATACATATAAATATATATATACATATATTGATATTACATATATATTACATATTATTATTATTAAGTTATATATATATTATTATATTATTATATATATTATTATATTATTATTATTATTATTATTAAGTTATTACATATATATATTACATACATACTATTATTATGCCGCCATTATACACAGCTACTACATATTACACATATTGGGTGCATATTACATGGAGGCAGGGTATATATATATATATATATATATATATATATATATATATATACATATATATATATAGGGTAGTATATATATATATATATGTGTGTGTGTGTGTGTGGCGGACAATCAAAGACCAATTTCGCTGACCTATCATTCCTGTAAATTAATGGAGAAAATGGTTTCTGGCCGCTTTCTCCCTGTTCTGGAGAGCCGCCAAGTTTTCTCAAACTTCCAGTTTGGCTTCCGCAAAAATCGTTCAACTGCGAACTCTTTGGTAAAACTAGACCATGACATCCGGAAAGCCCTTTCAACTGGTGGGATGGTTCTTGGTGTCTTTTTTGACCTTGAAAAAGCTTACGACACAATGTGGAGAACAGATTCTCCTTAAACTCCATTCGCTCGGTTTCCGCGGACAACTCCCTCTTTTCATCAAATGCCTTCTGTAAAATAGATCTATCCAGGTTCGGTGCTTTTCTATTCTGTCATGCCACTTTACTCTGGATGAAGGCGTTCCGCAGGGCAGTGTTCTATGTGTACTACTATTTGCTCTCGGATTTAATGATATCGTTACTTCTATCCCAGCGACTGTCAATTTTTCTCTCTATATCGATGAAATTGCGCTATATATAGCCGGTGTCAGGCTGCCTTTTCTTGAACGGCAACTTCAACTAGCTATTGAGAATATTTCACAATGGGGTAACTCCCATGTCTTACATTTTTCTCTCACCAAAACCTCAGCAGTGCTTTTTAAGAAAAGGGAATCGAAGAATAACTTGCCACCTTCTTCCAGCGAACCTAACCTTATAATGGTCCGCCCATTCCCTGTTGCTTCACAGGTCAAATTTCTAGGACTTATTCTAGATGACCACTTAACATATGCACCGCACATAAACACCTGAAAAACAACTTATTACTCGCGCCATCTCCCGTTACTTAATCTCGCCTCGAAATCTTTGGGTGCTGTTCGCAAGTCCGTTTTACGCCTCTACATCGCCCTAATCCGATCGGACCTGGGCTATGGCTGTGCAGTATACGGTCAGACCTCCACAACACTACTACACCTATTAGATCCCATCCAAAATGAGGCGATCCGAATCTCCACTGGAGCCTTCCGATCGTTCCCCCGGGTGAGCCTTGAAGTTGAAGCCAATGTGATGCCATCTCTTCAAAGAGAATACATTATGTGTACAAGCTATCTTCGTTTTCAAACCCCAACACCTGCTCTGACACCGATTTTGCAGGAGATACCTCAGAATCCCAATTACTGTCCATTTGCAAACACGGTTCATAACATCCTTAACTTCCTCAATATTCCTTTGCAAAAGGTGCTGCCTTTCTTACGACGAAGGGTATACACCTTGGCTATTCCCGCTCCCACCATTTGCTTGGCTCTGACTTCTCTCTCCAAATCTAGCCATCGCTGCCTTGTTAAAAGCATCATTCCTGTCTCATTCCGCAGTTCATGATGAATTTACTCCAGTGTTTATTGATGGCTCTAAAACAGGGGACAGTGTGGGCGCATCTGCTGCCTTTCCTGACCGCAACCTCTCCCATACTCCCCTCCCTCATGCTTCAATTTTTACGGCAGAATTAATGGCTATAATGATTGCCCTTTCTCGAATTTTATTCCTTAACCAAGATCACTCTTATGTCATTTATTCAGATTCGCTCAGCGCGCTACAAGCGCTTAAAACCCTTTATTCTAAAAACACAATGGTATCCGCTGTACAAAAATTTCTTCGGCTGATCCATTCCCGTAAGAAACAAATTATTTTATGTTGGACCCCTCTCATGTAGGGTAACTGGCAATGAAATCGTTGACAGAGAGGCCAAAATGGCCACCTCCTCTTTTCGAAGTTGTTCCAGGTACCTCCCGGACGCCATTCGACAAGGCTGCCTCCCATCAACTGATTACTATCCTGCTCTCCGACAAGGCTTTCGATCTTGTTGGCAAGAGTGCTGGACGAGTGATCAGCGAGGAGCGAAACTCAGAAACATAAAGCCGAATATTGGCGAGTGGTCTTCCTCCCACAGACAAAAACGCTTACACGAGGTGATACTTGCACGCCTCCGTATTGGCCACGCTAATATCACTCACAGTCACTACATGTCACGGGACCCTCCTCCCATTTGCAAATTTTGCCATCGCCAATACCCCGCAATCTGTTTGCCATATCTTCATCGATTGTTCTCAACTGGACGCCATTTTCCATCGTCAATTTCCTAATTTATGGTCCATAACCTTCTGAAAGATTAACCCATATCTTGTCTGAATCTTCCCATTTTAGCAGTAACTCTATTTTCTTGTATCTTCAAGAAGTGAATATTCTTTATAACATTTGATTTTGTTATGTAATCTTAAGACTATTTATAATACAAGGGGACAATTTTATTTATTTATTTATTTTGATTGACTGAATATTCATTTTCCCATCCACCTCCCTTTGACACTTGAAACATATATATGATAGCCCTTCCATGGTGCTGATTTTTTTCAGCCCAGTATGGCGGCCGCTTCTGTGAGCCGTGGTGGGTCCTGTACACTGTGACAAAAAAAAAAAAAAAATATGGAGAGAGAAATAATTTAAGTTGGTTATATATATATATATATATATATAGGAAGAAAGATGGTGAAAGAAAGAGTTAAAAGGTTATATATATATATATATATATATATAGGTATATATATATATGGTTAAAGTTACTTAACGGCTACACGTTAATATATACAGATGATTTAAGCCTTTGAGTGGCAAATCTGAAGAGAGTTTGAGAGGATTGTTGGAGAGATTTGAAGGTGTAAAGGATCGGCTGAAAGCAACGCAGATAAGAGAAAGCTTATGGTTGTGGAGTGAGACAGTCCCTCGTTGTGAAGTTACGTTAGATTTAGCATGAGCTAGAACAAGTGTCTGAGTTTAAATATTTAGGATATATGTTGAATGAAAAGGAAACAGATGATGCGGCGTAGTAGGAAAGTTATGAATGGTAGGAAGGTGGCTGGTGCAATACCGCTGGTGGAGGCTGGGACCAAACTTGGTGCGCTAATGTCTTGCATATGTGGCATGTTGTTACCAAGTTAATGCATCAGTAGCATCATGGTCTGGAATAAGAGGTATAGACCTTAAAGTAATATGTCTAGATGGACACCAGGGGCGTGTTAGGTGTAAAGAAGAAGATGTAAAATGAGTGAAATTAACGTATTGAGAGCAGGGTGGTAAATGTTTTGGAAATGAGAGAATGTAAATAAAAGTACGTTGAGATAGTTTAGTAAAGTGGAAAGGATGGATGATAGTCGGTTGGTTAAGCGGATGTATAGTGATGTGTGTGTGCTGGGAATCGACCGGCTGGGAGACCAAAGAAAAAGTGAAGTGGATTGAGTCAGTAAAGGAATGCCTGGAGGAAATACGAGTTTGGCAGAGGCGAGAAGAAAAGTGCATAATAGAGTGAATGGCGGGGTTTTGTTAGGGAGTATTGTTGTGGAAGGTGAACCCCAAGCATTAACGAGATGCCAAAGTGAGGGTCCGTCGCTGTCCTGAGCTCTAGGGTTGATTTTCTGACTGCGACAAGCTCTGGCCATTATATAAAGGGGGCGGTGGCTTTGGGCTTTTCAACTTTCGTCATATCTCTTCTACTACTTTTCTGTTTTCAGTGAGTTACGCACCTTACCCCAATCTTGGGGAGAGAAGGTGGGTGGTGATGATGATGATGATGATGATGATGATGATGATGAATGATTATATATATATATATATATTTTATTATATATATATTATATTATTATGTGCATATTATATTATATTATATACATGTATATACATATACAGGGGTATATATATGTATATACATATTATACATATATAGCATGGTTATTGGCTATACATGTTGGCTGGCATATTATGCTACTATGGGCAAGTGGCAATATATATATACAGTTATAGCAGGTGCTAATAAGAAGAAGAAGTTATGTTGTTGGAAAGAAGAAGAAAGAAAGATACTACATACATATATATATATATATATATGTTTCATATGCTATGTATATATATATGGTAAGTGAGATATGTATATGAGCATATACATATATATTATACATATATATATGATATATATATATATATATATATATGGCATATATATATATAAGTAAATATATATATATATATAATATATATATATAGTTATATTATATGTAGTTATACATATTACATATGAGTATATATATGTTATATATATATATATTGGGTTATTATTACATATATATTATGCTGAGTATATGCATATGGTTGGTTATTGCTGTTATTATTATATATAGATATATAGAGTATGTTATATACATATTATTATATATATATATATTATTGGCTATGATACAGTATATATATATATATATATATATATGGCTAATATACATATATATATATAAGTATACATATACATATATATATTATTGAAACT
>JABUQX010119096.1:0-7500 GCA_015478945.1 Trachelipus rathkii | reverse complement strand
CAAGAAGAAAAACCAGAGTGCCTGATATATAAAACATTTTATTTTACTACAACTGTACGAAATTCTTTATTAAAAACATTAACATTACATACCTTAAAGCAGTAAATCAGTAAATCAATTGAGTGTTACCTAACACCAAGAGGGGATTAGTATGCTTTTGTTTTTACTGCTTTATGTTTAACTCATGTTTTACTGCTTTAACTCATGTTTTACTGTTTTAAATTTATATGTTTTACTGCTTTAATTCACATATTTTTTACTGGTTTTAAAGCAGTAAATCAGTAAATCAATAGAGGTGTTACCTAACACCTAGGGGATTAGTATGCTTTGTTTTACTGCTTTACTGCTTTAACTCATGTTTGAATTGCTTTAACTCATGTTTTACTGTTTTAACTTATAATATGTTTTTACTGCTTTAACTCACATATTTATTAACATAACATACTAAAGTTGCAGTAAATCAGTAAATCAATAGAGGTGTTACCTAACACCTAGGGGATTAGTACGCCTTGTCTTACTGCTTTACTGCTTTAACTCATGTTTTTTGCCTGCTTTTAAATCATGTTTAAGGGATTAGTATGCTTTGGTTTTACTGCTTTAACTCACATATCTGTTTGGACATTAAGATATACCAAAGCAGGGAAAATCAGTAAATCAATAGAGGTGTGACCTAACACCAAGGGGGGGATTAGTATGCTTTTGTTTTACTGCTTTTCTGCTTTAACTCATGTTTTACTGTTTTAACTCATGTTTTACTGTTTAACTTTCTGCTTTACTGCTTTTAACTTTCTGCTTTACTGCTTTCAAACTCATATATTTATTAACATTATGTTTTTTATTTTGTTTTAATACTTTTATTTATTTTTATTATTTATTTTTATTTTTCATTTTTATTATTATTTTTATTATTTTTATTTTATTTTTTTATTATTTTTATTATACTTAATGTTATTTACTATGCCTATTGTTATTATTATTTAGAACACACACACACATCAATATCGAATCCCACATCCCAGGCTGCTTATATCATCGACATGATCTGCCTATACACACATTCACTATGACACTTATAAACAATACACATTCACTATGACACTTTTACATTCACCCATAGACACTTACATTTACACTCTACACATAAATACGCGATATCAATAAATAATACCTTAGTACATTCCTTATACACAATACATTCACTATGATACTTCATACATATCGATTCCAAGATGACTACATTTATCCATGCACACCCATTTACACTTACACTCACACACAGATTTACTTCCACTCACACAGATTTACGTCACAGATTTCACCACACTCTCACACACAGATTTACTACCCACACACACACACAGATTTACTTTACACTCGCATTGACAGATTTACACACAATACACATTACAGCCACATTATTATTGAGAATGATACACACACACCCATACACTCTCACCTCTACACATATAACGTATAATTTATTAAAAACATTTTATGTTTTGCTAAACACGTATTATTTATATTACTCATTCAAATATAATTAAAATTACTCATTCAAAGTTTCTTAAAAACTTCTATAATAAATCAATCATTATCTTTGAACAAAGAATTTATTAGTAACTGTTAATACTTTTTGTTTATAAATTTTATAACTATCAAGTTTTAAAATAACTTTTACTAAAATTTTATGAAATTTTATTAAAAACATATATTTTTCGTACCTTAAAGCAATAAATCAGTAAATCAGTATTTCACCTAGCACCCCTCTCATCAAGGAGGGCGTTTGGATGATAGTTTGATTTACTGCTTTACATCATCTTTTTAGCCATGTAATAAGTATAAAAATAACAAAATAAGTTCTTCTCTGCTAACATAACATGTATTTTATTAAAATCATTCTAAGTTTTTATTTAAAAATAACAATTATTCACTTACATTTATATTATTCACTCGATGTTAACTAAAAATATTTCAAAGTTTTTTAAATAATTCGGATTTTCTTTATTATTATTATTATTATTATTATCTATGTACATTGACAATCCATCACGAGAAAACACAACAACCCGCACTCCTTACAGATACGAAACTGACCTCTCTCTGTAAAATGTGTTGAAATAACTACTTTAGGCCTAAATTTAGGATAATCCTTTTTGTAACCCGGGGCGATTTAAGCCTAATTCCAGGTCAAAATATATTTCAAACTTACCTTTTTCTGTAAAAATGTGGTGCAATAACTACATTAGGCCTAAATTTAGCCTAAATTTAGGATAAGCCTTTTTGTAGACGGGCTAATTTATTCCTAATACCAGGTGTCAAAAGGTAATTCACAAAGATAGACAAGAATCATTGTTATTATTATTTTTATAAATATATTTCAAACTGAAACATGTTGGATCGGTAAGATCCTTTAAGCAGGTAAAAAGGAAATGTTTTCCTTACTTGTGATTGGTCGGGTAATCCTTATCTCTATATGTCCTCGTATGTGATTGGTCGAGAATTATTTTATCGTCTTTTGAAAATTAACTTTGTTCTTTAAACTTGTATTTGAGCAGGTGTGTTTTATTATTTTTTAGAACCAAACTCATTTTAAAATCAGTCATTTTAGCTGTTAAGCCATGTTATCTGATTTGTATTAAAAGTGTTTTATTTTTTACTAAGTGTATATTTATAATAAATACTTACATTGAGGAATAATTACAATTTCACCTGAATATAATAATTAATTCTTACCAGTTCATGTTAAACCACCAGGGCCTCCGGCATGAGCCCCGCCCGCAAGCGCTGGGCAGCCAAACTCGCACCCTGCTGGTGCGTCCCGCCGCGGTCCCCGGCCCGCTGCGTGCGTCTTCGCCTGCCGAGCTTCTGCGCGAACTGAAATAATATATACAGTGTGAGTGTGCGAACGTAAGTGTCTATGTCTGCGCGTATGTGTGAATAAGAGATAGTACGTGTATAAGGTAAGTAAGTGCGTCTATGCGGCGTAACTGCTTACGCGATGAAATCATCAATATAGGTGGTATCAAAGATGATGCCATTAAAGATGAGTCATCCAAAGATGAACCACCAAAGCTGAGGTACCAAAGCCAAGTTATTAAAGCAGAGGCATCAAAGCTGAGGCAACAAAAGCTGAGGCCTGAGGCACCAAAGTTGAGGCATCAAAGTTGAGGCATCAAAGCTGAGGCATCAAAAGCTGAGGCAACAAAGTTGAGGCATCAAAATATCGATTGGGTGGATATGCGGCAGTGTGTATGTGTGTGTGTGGGTGTGTGTGTGTGTGTGTGTGTGGACCCAGGAGTGGTGTATGTATGTTCTAAATAATAATAACAATAGGCATGAAGTAAATAACACTAAAGTATAATAAAAATAAAATAATAAAAATAATAAAAATAATAATAAAAATAAATAAAAAGTATGTGTGTGTGTGTGTGTGTGTGTGTGTGTGTGTGTGTGTGTGTGTGTGTGTGTGAGTGCGCGCGTGTTTTTTCATATTAACAATAACAATAGGCATGAAGTAAATAGCACTAAGTATAATAATAAAATAAAATAAAATTTTAAAAAATTATGTATTAGTGTAAGTGTGTGTGTGTGTGTGTGTGTAGTGTATGTGTGTGTGTGTGTGTATGTGTGTTCTAAATAATAACTGCGTGGGAATACAGGCCCGGTGATACCGCGTATGGCGGGAACGCGGCGGACGCACCAGCGGGTGCGGTGTTGACCGCCTTGGGGCTCAGGCTGAGCCCCGGTGGTTAGCTTATGAACTAGTGAATTAATTATTACTCATTCCAGTAAATTAATAATATCTCTACGTATTTATTATAAATATGATATACACTTATTAAAAATAAAACACTTTTAATACAAATCAGATAACTTGTGCACCGCTTTAAATAGCTAAAATGACTATGATTTTAAAATGAGTTTGGGATAAAAGATAATAAAACACACACCCGCTCAAATGCTGGGCTAAAGAACAAAGTGCTAATTTTCAAAAGATGATATAGTATCATAACAACAAGCACGATACGCATCACACCCACGATACGATAAAATAATTTCGACCAATCACATACGAGGTCATATAGAGATAAGGGTTACCTCGACCAATCACAAGTAAGGAAAAAATTTCCTTTTTACCTGTTTAAAGGATCTTACCGATCCAACATGTTTCAGTTTGAAATATATTTATAAAAATAATAATAACAATGACTTTTGTCTATACGTGAATTACCTTTGACCTGGTATTAGGATTAAATTAGCCCGTCTAATAAAAAAGGCTTTCTTATATCTCTAAATTTAGGCCTCAAATTTAGGGCCCACCTGTAGTTATTGCACCTCCACATTTACAGGAAAAAGGTCAGTTTGAAAAATATATTTTGACCTGGAATTAGCCAATCGCCCCGGATTACAAAAAGGATTATCCTAAAAATTTAGGCCTAAAGAAGTTATTTCAACACATTTTACAGAGAGAGGTCAGTTTCATATCTGAGGAGTGTGGGTTGTTGTGTTTTCTCGTGATGAATTTCAACGTACATAGATAATAATAATACACATTGAAGAAAACCTAATTATTTTTAAAAACTTTGAAATATTTTTTAGTTAACATCGAGTGAATAATATAAATGTAAGTGAATAATTGTTATTTTTAAATAAAACTTAGAATGATTTTAATAAAATACATGTTAGGTTAGCAGAGAAGAACCTATTTTGTTATTTTATACTTATTACATGGATAAAGATGATGTAAAGCAGTGTCAACAGAACAAAAACGGGGCATAGCTTGGATGTAGAGGGGTGCTAGGTTGAGACTCATCAGATTTTTGGATTGATTTGTCGTTTCTAGCGCACGTAAAATATATGTTTTAATAAAAATTTCACAAAATTTTAGTAAAAGTTATTTTAAAAACTTGATAGTTATAAAATTTATAAACAAAGTATTAACAGTTAATAATAAATTCTTTTTTCAAAGATAATGATTGATTTATTATAGAAGTTTTAAGAAACTTGAAATAATTTTAGTTTTATATTTGAATGAGTAATATAAATGTATGTGTTTTAGTAGAAACATAAAATGTTTTTAATAAATTTATATTACTGTAAAGTGAGTGCGTGGGTGTGTGTGTGTGGTGTAAAATCTGTGTGAGTGTAAGTAAAACTGTGTGTGTGTGTGTAAGTAACTGGTGTGGAGTGTATGAAAATTCAGTGTGAGTGTGGGGCAAATCAGGTGTGAAAGTGTGGAAATGTGGTTCATGGGGATAAATGTGGGGTGTCATAGTGTGAATGTGTGTATGGGCATCATAGTGAATGTGTATAAGGGGGCGTGTGTGGTGACCGGCATGTATATGTAAACAAGTGTCTATGGGTAAAATAAGTGCTCATAGTATGTGTATAAGTGTCATAGTGAATGTGTGTATAAGTGTAAGTGTGTGTGTGTGTGTGTGTGTGTGTGTGTGTGTGTGTTCTAAATAATAATAACAATAGGCATGAAGTAAACACTAAGTATAATAAAAATAATAAAAATAAAATAATAAAATAATAAAAATAATAATAAAAATAAATAAAAATAATAATAAAAATAAATAAAAAGTATTAAAACAAAAAAAAAAACATAATGTTAATAAATATATGAGTTAAAGCAGTAAAGCAGAAAGTTAAAGAGTAAAGCAGAAAGTTAAAGCAGTAAAACATGAGTTAGCAGCAAAACATGAGTTAAAGCAGTAAAGCTGTGATAAAACAAAAAGCATACTAATCCCCTAGGAGTTAGGTAACACCTCTATTGATTTACTGATTTACTGCTTCTAAGGTATGTAATGTTAATGAATATGTGAGTTAAAGCAAAAACATACAAGTTAAAACAGTAAAAACATGAGTACAGTAAAACATGAGTTAAAGCAGTAAAGCAGCAAACAAAGCATACTAATCCCTAGGTGTTAGGTAACACCTCTATTGATTTACTGGATTTACTGCTTTAAGGTATGTAATGTTAATAAATATGTGGAGTTAAAGCAGTAAAACATATAAGTGCTAAAACAGTAAAGTTATTATTTAAAGAAACATGAGTTGTGCTATAAAGCAGTAAAACAAAAGCATACTAATCCCTAGGTGTTAGGTTTATTGATTTACTGATTTACTGCTTTTTAAGGTATGTAATGTTAATAAATATGAGTTAAAGCAGTAAACATATGAGTTTAAAGCAGTAAAAACATGAGTTAAAGCAGTAAAACATGAGTTAAAGCAGTAAAAACATGAGTTAAAGCAGTAATACTAATCCTCTTGGTGCTAGGTAACACCTCAATTGATTTACTGATTTACTGCTTTAAGGTATGTAATGTTAATGTTTTTAATAAAATTTCGTACAGTTGTAGTAAATAAAATGTTTATATATCAGGCACTCTGGTTTTTTTCTTCTTACATACAATTTTTAAATTAAAAAGTATTAAGTAAAAAGTATTAAGTAAAAATAATGTTAATAAATATATGTGTTAAATAATAGGTCTGTAATGAGTTACAGTTTTAGGTTCGCGAAAATGTTTTTAATAAAAAATGTTTAAGTGCCTAAAAATAGGGTGGGCTGTAATTGACTCCACATGGAAGACCAAAGGGTTGGTCGTGTGTTTATACTGTATAAATGTAAATGTAAGTGTAAGTGTCTATGGTGAGTGTAAGTGTCATAGTGAATGTGTGTATAAGTGTAAGTGTGTGTGTGTGTGTGTGTGTATATGTGTGTGTGTTTGTGACCGCTTGTGTATAAGTGTAAATGTAAGTGTCTATGGGTAAATGCAAGTGTCGAGTAGAATTGTATAGCGTCACAGTGATCGTATAAGTGAATTGTATGTGTATAAGTGTCATAGTGAATGTGTGTGTGTGTGTGTGTGTGTGTGTGTGTATAAGTATAAGTGTGTGTGTGTGTGTGTGTGTGTGTGTGTATGGAAATAAGTTAGGATAGATCCATACAGGTCAGGTACCTACATGACCTCATGTTAGCACAGATACCTACCAAAGGCTAGGCATCAGTTACCTGGATGAGCCTCAAGGCGGGTGGAGGCTAGGTGCAGGTGTAGGATAGGTGTAGGCTGGGTGTAGGCTAGGTGTAGGTGTACGCTAGGTGTAGGTTAGGTTAGGTTAGGTTAGGTTAGGTTAGGTTAGGTTAGGATAGGTTAGGTCAGGTTAGGTTAGGTTAGGTTAGGTTAGGTTAGGTGCAGGTGTAGGCTAGGAGTAGGCTAGGTATAGGGTATCCGGCAAGGTCAAGGCCGAAATATCATGGTCAAACAAGGTTAATATATATATATATATATATATATATATATATATATATATATATATATATATATATATAAAATATATATATATATATATATATATATATATATATATATATATATATATATATATATTAAGTATATATATATATATATATATATATATTGAAGGGAAAAACGCGAAAGGTTTCACGATAAATGCGAAAACAATAAGATCGCCTTCCATCGAACGAAGCACGTA
>JABUQX010119095.1:0-20000 GCA_015478945.1 Trachelipus rathkii | reverse complement strand
TCTAAAATTCTAGCCTGTTATTCGTGCTGGGTTTAATGCCATGTTTAATGTTCTCTTACATACTTTCAATTATATAATTTCTTCATATTCTAATAAATTATTCCTCTAAATTCTCCCGATAAGGGGTCCCTTTTTCAATCTCTTGCTCGATGCCCAATCTCTTAGAAGCAAGTTTAGTAGGAGAAATTTCATTTTTTCAAGAAAGCTCAGAAGATGAGTTTGAAAAAGCTTTTAAATATTGAAGAGTTTAGTCGATAGCTTCGACTGGTTCAAGAATACTCAGTTATAAAGTCAAGGTTTATATTTATTTTACTTCTATTTCCCCGTTTAAATTTTAATAACTTTAAAAAATATCTCTGCTACACTGAAAGAAGTGATAAAAATTGATTATAACTTAGAAGATTTATAAATTAGAGAGGACAATCAGATAAAGTATCCAAGATCTACATTGTACATTATGAAGTTGACAATTGCTGATTACTTTATGATTTCTACTATTACCATAGGAGCAAGACTATGATTCGCTTGCAGCCTGGGCTTTTTCTGCTTTGCTTCAGGCGATGGTCATAAAGACTCTTTATGATGGTATTTATTATATTGTTAATTGGTAGACCTGGGCCATGCATGTCTTGATCTTGCCCTATTTTTAAGAAACTATTACTCTATGTCATTGTGAAGTAGGGAGTGACACTATTGATCGCCAGTTCCATGATTCTGTCAGCAGTTTTTCTATTTTTATATATCTCCTCTTATTATATATATTATATATATATTATAATTATATTTATATTATTATTTATATATATATATATATATTTATTTTATTTTATTATATATATTATTATATATATTATATTTTACTCATTATTCTTTATTTTTTCTTTTACTTATATTATATATATTTTTTTATTTTTATCTGTCCCTCCCCATCTTTCGGTCACTCTATTGTCAGCTCTCTTCAATATATTGAATTCTTGGATGATCATCAAAACATTCTAAGTACTTTCACATTCTTACCCTCCATACAGCTCCAGTAATCCCTAGCTTCCGTGCGTATTTTCTACCTCTTCCTTAATGCTTTTCGTTTTAAATGAAGTTCTGTATTTGATGTATTCATTACATTTGATACGATGGTAAATAACCATTATCTACAAAATACTGTACTTACACGTGAACTTAAACACACTTTCTTTCTGGTAAAATGACTTCTCGGCTACTTTTTTTTTGCTTCTTATGTACAAGTTGGAAGAAACATTGGAATCCAGTTCTCGTGTAACCCGTAAGGGTATCATATCTTTTACTTTTTGAAGGAAGATTTAATTTATACAGTTTGTTTTGCGAGGCAAGTCTAATGCGTAATTATGGTTAGATGCGGATGCGAGCCTCAGTACACTTACGTTCGCGGTACATTTTGGTTGCGGGGTTGCCTGGAACTGTTTTATTGTTGAGTTAGCGGTTTTAGGTTGTCACTAGTACTTCTTTTTTAGCTATTCATATAGTACCTATCGCTATCCACTAGTTATTTACACTATATGTTCTTTCTTTTATATTGGTTTGTACTAGTTTTATTCTACGTCAGTTATCGCACCTGTTTCTTTTATCATATATAGTGTTTTCTTTATGTGTATGCGGTGTATATTCATTCTTTAACCTTACTTTATTAACTTTATTATCTAAGCTTAAGTTTTGTTTTATTTTTCCGCTCGTATACTAGTCACCTATTTCTTTGATCTTGTATCAGTCTTTTGTCGAGCCCCGTCTGATCTACTACTTTATCGGTCCCTCTTTTTTATTCCGTGCGGTGTATCTTATTTTCTATGTATCTAACTGGCCTTCCATAAGTGTTGATAGTTCTTGTCGAACCAGGTTGCCAGATAATATGGCACTCCGTCGGAAAAGTGGCTACCCGTTTGTAAGAACCTATGAAGTGAGAGTATTTCCATAGTCCTTCAAAATAGGATCCTTTTGATTAATTTCGTGTTCTTGGTAGTGTTCGAACATGATCCTACCGGTTGCGGAGAGAGTGATTTGGTTATTATATATGTAGAAAAGTGGGCATGTGGTCTCTATTGTTTTCGGTAACTCAAATAAAAGATTTAACTAGGAGGTGACTGTAACTGGGGATTGGCTTGGAAGTCTTATGGACCAAAACAAAGCTTTAGATGTGAGTTTAAGCAGCAGAAGTCTGAACGCACCGTTACTTCACTCTGTTGTTTCGGTAGGAGTAGGCTAAACGTCTATTTATATTAGTTATGCTGGAACGTACCTATTGCGGAGTAGGTACAATCGAATATATTGGAGTTTACTGAAAACTAACAAATTCTTTGTTGGTTCCGTTATACAGTGGCTGTATCATAGCTATTTTCGGCTCATTTCAAGAACGTTTTTCAGCGTTTGGGCCCCCTTCCCTTTTTTTACAAGATAAATGACCTAGGTATGTATTGAAGAGAGTGTTAAACGTTGTTGCAACTATGATATGATTTTTCTGGCTTTCGTCGGGTAATGAGCTTATGAAGAGAGCTGAAGGAGTTAGGATACATTGTTTCTTTAGAAAGTGCGACTATTCTCAATTTCGTGTATTTTGTAGCTTATGGAATCGTAGTTTATATATTTTCATAGTTTTGAAGTTCTTTTACTGAAATAATTAATAAAAGTGAAAAGAACAATGTCAAAAACAAGATTTTGAAAAATGAAATTTCTTTAAAGAATGGACTACAGAAACACCGGAAAACATTTTCGAAAAACGAGCGTTTTATGAGGTTGTCAGATAAATATGCTATCTTTGTTTTTTCTCTCTTTTTTTTTTCGTCTCCATTTCAATATATTGTCTGAAAATTAAATGAATATAAGTTATGTCCTATCCCTTTTAGTGGGTGGTGAATATTGGTGCATCAGCTCTTAGAAGCAATATATATTTGGACCCTACCTCCTTTATTTTGAATGTAATATTCATATATATCTATTTATGATATATTTTATTTATTTTATATCTTCATATTATTATATTATATCATAATATTTTTTTATCTATTATATTCTCTATTAATATATATATATATTCTATTATTTTTTATTCTTCTGGTGTTTTTTTTTATCATTCATTATTTTTTATATATACTTCGTTACTACTGCCTACAATTCATATTTTAATTAGTTTTTAAAAGAAATATTTTGCATATCAGTATATGTATCATATATATTCTATATTCATTATTATTAATATCTTTTTTTTCTCTACTTTTATTTTCTTTTTTTTGATATATTATTTTTTTTATTTTTATACCCAATTCTATATTTAATATTTGAATTTATATTTATATTATTTTTATACTGTATATTATATTATATATATTTATATTATAATTATTTATCTATATATTAATATTTCTTTATTCTCAGTGTGCGATCTACTCGTGTATAGTAGAGCGATGGGCGACTCAACGCTTCCCTGCCTTCATTATAATTATAAGTTCATTAAAATTCTGAATTATAACACTTTATTAAAACTCCATGTTTTTTTTACAATTTAATGATTATATTAGGCAATTTCTTAAAAACTGTTTTTGTAAATATCCTAGGCAGAAAATTTGTGTTCGATGCGTTTTCCCTCTATCCTAAATTAAATAAATACAAAAAAGATATTTCATCCGAAATTAAATTTATTAAATACACATAAAATATATTTTCGTATTTTATTGTATTATATCGTATTTTATTATGTTATTAATGCTGATTATAAAAGAAGCGTGAGAGTGAGTTCTGATAATCGTTTTCGCTCCAATTCTTATCTCCTAAGTTCATGTAAAAATTATCTACTGTTCTGGCATAGTGATTGACTATAAATCATTTATTATCAAGTTTATGGAGCGATTAGTCCTAGTGTTTTTCTTCGTACTCCTTGTTTAAATTGTCGTGAAGTATTCTGTTTATTATTAATTAAATTATTATTTATTTATTATTATTATTATTATTCATTAATTATTATTATTATTATTTTATTAATTTGTTATTCGTATTAATTTTATTATTTATTATTATTATTTCATTTATTATTATTTGTGATTAGTATGATTATTATTTATCGATTATTTATTAGTATTAGTTATTACTTATTATTTATAGCGGGTTCATTATTTTTTATATTGTATTATTATTTTCATTATTATGTCTATTTTACTTTTTTTTGCCACATTTCACTCATTCTCCTTTATTATTTATTATTTATTCATTATTGAACGTTATTATTATTATGGTGATTTATTTTAGTTTTTTTTTTATCTATTTTATTTGTTCAGAGAGGTACTACACCGTTATTCCTTTTCTTTATTTGTTTTTTGAAATATTATTTTTATTTTCCTTATTCCTATCCTTCTTGGTATTTTTGTACTTTTATTTATTTTTTATTGGATTTTATTATTCTTATTTATGATTCTTTATTTATGTGATTGTTATTCTAATTGTATTATTTATGAGTTATTTGTGCTTGGTTTTGGTATTTTGAGTGAGTTTGTGAGTGAGCTGGCTTTATGCGTATTACGGTTAGTCCTTAGGTTAATTATTTTATTGTCCTGGGTCTGGTATGAGTTCTTATTTTGTATATTATTTTTCTTCTATCTTAGGGTCTACCTATTCCGTGGCTTGTTACTTGGTATCCTTACTCCATAGTGACTAGATGAGCCAGTGCTTTTTTATAGGGGGTGGTTATACTCGTCTTTTCTTTGTCTTCTTCATAGTGTATCTTAGTTATGCCCCGTAGTAACTCCTATTAGCGCGAGTAACGCTGATGATTTTCTTAATCAGCCCTGATGCGTGATACTCTTACCTACTTTAGTTACTTACTATGTTTCTTACGATAGCCTTGGAGTTACTTCTTGAGAGAGAAATATTACTTTGTTCTTACCTTAACTCTCAATCTGTTTTTTCACTCATATTTCTCTATGAGATGCTCATGTATTTTGTTTAGGGATTGATATGATTTGGAGTATTCCCTCTGCTTGAATTAACACCTATCAAAATGGATTTTAACCATTCCGTACATTGTATATATCATTGTGCTTTTTGCAACACCTTAGGCGCGATCCTGAGGTGGTTTTAAGTGCTTTGAAAAATTTCGATCACCGTAATTACTTGTCCCAATAACATAGCCGCATGTTACATCATCCCAGTGAGTCAGCTGCACGGTTTGCAAGTATCGGGTATTTGTAGCTTCGATTCCTTGGACCTTGGTGTGTGGTATTAATTTGGGCGCCATGGCCTTTTTCTTTCTGCGCCCATACGTGAAATGGGCAGGGTGGGCAGGAGGACTCGGTAGATTGTCTTCTTTAATGTAGGATATATTTGCAACATGGGTGTACTTGGTCTAAACAATTCAACCGTAGTTCGTATATACTACAAAGTTCTCGTGGATGTTCTTGACTACTACACTATTATTGAATTATGTTGTTAGATTATAGAGCAGGCTGCACCCATTTCAATGGACTACTTTTATAGCCCATTGAGGGAACGCGTCTATGCTACTGTTTTCTCGGTCGTTGGGCAGTAGTGAATGCGACATGTAATGATTATCTCGTTCAAAGCTTTTTGCGTTCCAATTTACCCTACGAATCTAATTAACCCTAATATGTTTACTGGTTGGGAGTTATTCGTATGCATCTGTCATTTTGATAAGAAGACTGCTGTTGGTATGTTTTGGCGCGGCATTCTTATTAACATGCGTGGAGATTCTCTCTTTAATAATCTGAACTTTGATGGGTTTTTATACTGATTTGTTTGCAGAAGATTATTCTAGGTTGGCGCTCTTGCGTGGGAAGGAGCGGCTTGCCTCGTATAGATCTTGATTCCCTTTTTTAACCACATTGTGATATGAGGTAGGAACCAGAGTTTCAGTGTTATTCTTCTTGGAAGACATTAAAGTTGCTAAATAATTTTTTAAATAACTCACTCCAATGTCATCTATTGAAGCCGAAGATTCTTTTCTAGATTAAAAAGAATTAATACGTTATTCGGCAATACAATGGGACAAGGCTACTACGACTGAATGTTCCTCGTGTGGCTGTTGCACTTGGTAGGAGTTTATATTTGTTCGTCGTCTAATTGTTTTTGCACATCTTTGTGATTTGCTTCGGATATGTTCATTTTTTTTTTAGTCAATCAAAACGGAGACAAGAAAGGACTTCAGATACAAATTTCTCAAAAGTTTACAATTTAATTATAACGAGCAATTTAAAAAAATCAGGTTCATATTTTTTGTTATTTTATAATCATCTTCGTTTATTTATTCTAACTTTCTTTTTATTATTTTGTTTTTTGTGTGGTCCTTTCCGTCACGATAAGTGTATATTAATGCCCTAATTGCTCTAAAAAGGCTAGTATTATCGATGCGTATATTATTATTATTATATATTCTGTTATTCTGTTTAATCCGTGGCATTAGAGTTGTTTTATTTTCAGTTTATTATACTCCGGTGTGGTGGTGTTATATGGTTGGAGTATTAGGTTACCTATAGTTTACATTTGGTATTGAACTATTCGTTCTTTTTCCCCCTACTTTACTATAATTTACTCTTATCTTACTATTTTAATACTTTTCTTTCTTTTTGCATACCCTGAGGTTACTTATGGGTATTTATATACCAGTTGCCTATCTATTATATCTTAGGCTTCACATTACTATTGATTTTATGGACCCTATATATCACCTTCCCCTCCACGGTTGCTTCGGGGGGTCATACCGCCCCTTAGGGTTCTGTATTTGTGAGACTGTAGCGTACTTTTTATTATTATTTATTCCGGTTGTTACCCGCTTCCGTTATGTGACCTCTCCTTACTATTATAGTTATGGTTAGTATTATGCTTACTCATTTTACGGTAGGGGGCTCTGTTTCAGCGGCTTTTTTTAGGAATGGGTTGCATGGATTATTATCCTGTATCTGTACTTATTCCTAGTTACCTCATATATTGTACTAGACGGTTGAGCTAAAGCGTGGCGCTTTGTTGAGTTTTTCTCTTTTCTCATCTATTTATTTATATGATATATATATATAAGATAAGTAGCCGGTGACTCGTGAGCGGCATACTTTATCTCTGGTTCACCGTATTTATTCCGCTACGCTACTTATGTCGATCCAATTATTCGAGAGGGGCTGTTTGGCGCACATACCTTCTCTACAAAGAGCGCTTGGTAGGTGAGAATGTTGCTCTGGTTCGTAAGCATGCCTGGAAATCAGAGATATGTAGTAGACACTAGCTTTGCGACCGAAGGTGAGAATAAGTATATAGCTCAGTCCTTATCCCTGCGCCCCCTTTTTGAGTTACCCGTTGTCTCTGTGTGAGCTTTAATGGGTTTGGTTTCGTCAGCGTATATTAGAACATGAATTCTATCCATCTTAGTCGCTGCACCGGCCTCACTATGTGCTGGCTGGTCACTTGTGTTACTGGTTACGCTGCGCTTTCTTTTGAATTCCGCCTTCATGGGCCTCTTCGTGCAGCTTAGATCATCCTCCTCACAAAAGACTGCCGCTCGCGGCCATATGGAACCGTCTAGATTCCTCTCTTCGTCACGCGTACTATCCTTGTCTGACTCACTCCCACTTTTCTCGGTCTCCCCAGCGATCAATTCTCCAGCTTATACTAAACTCACTATATCTATTCCGCTTAACCAATCCATCTCTATCATTATCCTAATCCCCTTTCCAATGGCCAACGCTCTCAACGTATTATCATTTTTGATATTTCTCAACTCTTATCCCCTTATTCTTCCACCTACTAACACCTCCGCTAAATTTACATTGTTATTTTCCTCATTTTTATTCAATTCTTTCTTTCACTATTATCGTTACCGACGTCGGCGCTCTTTATTACCGAGAGACATCTGACTCTCGCTTGGTATCTTGGAGAACTAATAGTTCTCAAAGAAGACCATTCTGTCCTTACTACTATTATTTTTTTTCACATTCAACCACGCACAGTTAACAACAAACCCTCATATATATCTATATATATTATCTATTTATCTATTTTTATATACTATATTACTATTATTATAATTGTTTCTTATATATTTCTTTTATTATATATATATTTATTTATATTATATATATATATATTTATTATTTATTCCTAACAATATTGTGCTAAATATATTGCCTTCACGACTCATGATTAATCACTAGAAACCTTATCTTTTTGGTTTAGTTATTTATCTTATTTCGTTGGAGCTTTATCACTGCGCTGGCTTATATGTCTTTCCATTGAGAGCGATGCCAACAGTGTTTTTCAATTCAGATTTATGGTGCTCCATAACAGTACACATAGCTACACGGCATAAGAAATTTCTGGAATGCTGTCCAATTTTAGTGTTAATAAATGTTATAAAAATACAAAAACCAAAAAAAAAATAAAAATAATTAAAAATCATATCTCATAAAATACAATAGCTACACTAAAATAGAATGCATTTTTGGAATCCTTTGTAAAATTTTAGTTAGAAAAATTATGTAAAAAAAAATTAATAATAATAATCAATAAAATAAATTATTTGCTATTTATTATTTTTAGGTTTAGAATTGGGAACATAATATATTTACTTTTATCATTAATATATTTATATTTTTATATTTATATATATTTATTTATATCTTTTTTTTCATTATATATTATATTACATATTATATATATATGTTATATCTCATATTATATTATTCTATTTTAAGTTATGAAGTGTTTTTATATTGTGTAGCTCTATTATATATTATATATAATCCTATTTATATTTTTTTATATAATATTATTATTATTTATAAATATGATTTATTTTAGAATATATATTATTTGTAATGGCTATTTATACTTCCGGCACAGTATGGTATAGGGCTCGAAGCCGCCTGACGGAACATCAGGGGGGACGTTTTCCTATATCCGTAGGGGAGTGGGCGGATGGATACCTCTCCCTGCGACACCTTTCCACGATACCAAGTAGCGGGGGTTCCGGAGATCCCCTCCCCGGAGGGGGGAATTAGTCCTACCTCGTGATTCCCCGGAAGGCCGAGAGAACCCCGATCCTGTCTCACATCTTAGTGGCGGTAATATCCCTTTGGGGTTAATTCTTTTAGTAATTACAAAAAAAGAAAGCAAAATTTAATATTTAGTAAGTTTTTTTTTTTCTTTTTTTTTTTTTTTTGCTTTTAACTTATTTGTTTTTTTTATTTTTTTTTTAACATTTATTCCCTAAAATTGGTTGATTGCTTAGCAATTCCAGCAATCTGTATTTCCTTTTGCCCTGTAGCTATTGTAATTTTTTTGAGATATGAGATAATTTAATAAGTATATAGATTTTTGCTTTTGTTATGAAAATTAATTCTACTCTCTAATATATATTATATTTTTTTTATATTATATATATTATTTTATATTAATCTATATTATTAATAGGCGGTTTGGGCACTATTAGTTTTTTTACCTCACCCCAACCCCTACTGTTTTTTTTCCCTCTACACTTACTGTTTTTATTGGGTTATTTACCTACCTTTGTAGTCAATTTTTCGACTTCATTTTTGGGGTCTTTTTCATTAGTTATGTTGTTCGTCTTATTATACTATTGTTTATTACTTTATTACGTTTACGTACCTCATATCCTTTTTTAGGTGATCCTTTCTTCATATATATATATATAATACCATTGTAACATACTATCATTTTTTTATTATTTGGTCTTATTTTCTTTTTGAGATTTTTTTATTACATATTATTGTGTTCTTATATCTTTTAAAAGACATTTTTATCATTTTATATTCTTCTTCTTATTGAGCGTTTACTATAACTTTAGTTATAAATTCATAGCAGGGTATATTTTATTTTTATCGTTCTGCCGGTGCTTATATTATTTATTCCTCACCTCCTACGCTTGCTGCCTTATTCCTATTTATTCTATATTCATTAGCTTTCACTAGTATAACTTTCTTGCTTATATTTTCTTTTCCTAGTTTTAATTTATTATATCTTATTATATTATTTCTATTTATTATTTATAATATCTATATATGATTATATTATTATATATATATTATATATTTTTATTATATCATCTTTTATCCCTCCCTCTACCGGAGTCGGAGTGGTGCGGAGTCGGAGTCGGAGATGGAGTACAGTTCTTTTCAAAAAGGTGGAGTCGGCGTCGGTAGTCGGAGTCTCGGTTTTTTCAAGCAGTTGCTTCTGACGTTAGTCTGGTGTCGTTAAGTCGTGAGTCGGTAAATCTTTTGAAGAGGTGGAGTCGGAGTCCGGAGTCGGAGTCGGAAAATCTTTTTTGAACTCGACTCCAATACCTAGTCGGCGATGTTGCCGTTTTCATTTCGAGTAATTGGCCTAATGGTCGAAGGTGATTCTTACGGAATCTGATCTGTGAGATATGTTATTAACTTCTCCCGACCTTCCAATATAGTATATGAAGTGTTTGACTTGCCAGGTAGATTGGAGAGGGCAGTTCCTCTGCCGGAAGGCGCTCTGTTAACGTTGTTTCAGTCCTATTGGGCCGTGTCAGGGCTTGCTGTCCGGGAGCGCGGGCAAGAACGACAAGAACATTTGAGCGTGTTGCGCATGAAGCGGAAACGCGGCCGACCGGCGTGGAAATCGAGGCGAGTGCGAACCTGGGAAGGGCGAATTGGTAGGGGAGAATGCCTGTGGTGGAGGCAGAGGAGAGTGGCCGTCCGCGGGGACAGTGCGTGCTTGTGTTGGCAGAAGTGAGGAGCATCTAATGGACTTACCTTTCCGTCCACTCTTACCAGTGACTCTGCCTTTCTTTTTCTTGGAACAACTTTGTTAAGTTAAATTACCCCCCCACCCAGGTACCTTTTTCTCGGCGCGGAGGCGCTCTGTGAGAGGACGAAGGACAGCAGCTGCTGCAGGTAGAAAGCGTGGTAGGAGTTCAGTATCCCGAGAAACTGCCTCAGTTGCTTCTGCGTCTCGGGTAGAGGAAAGGCACGAATGGAGGTAACACGCTCCTGAAGTGGGCAAACACCTTCAGAAGAGACTGTTTAATGTGTGGCCAAGAAACGTGAGAGAGGATACTCTGAAAAGGGACTTCTCCCGGGCAAGTTATGCCGGATACTTTCTTTGTGTTGTCGTAATTACGTCGTTTTTGGTTCTGGAGAGTTAGGCAGCAGAAAGGTTGCCCTTGTGTTTCCCTTCAGAGTCTGGAAGCTATCATCGGTGTCAATTGTAGGCCCAACAAAAGACAGTAATTTTCCGGTGAAACCCGATGGTATTGACATGTGATGTATCAGCATTCTCCGTTAAACCGAAAAGGCCGTGTTCTTCTCGCAATGTATCTTCAATAAAAACCGAAAGTGTTTGTATACTCGCAGTCTTGTCGATCATCCTTCTTCGAGTTCTTATTAGGTGTATCTGGTGGAGAGCGCGCCCGTATCCAGATGATTTTCGAGGATAACATGGAGGGTTTGCTAGTCAGCGGATCGTGAGGTGGGGACGCTGATGACTATTGAGGTGAAAGGCTGATCTGGTATTACGCTTGATTAGGCGGAGCAATCGTGATCTGCTCCTTTTGAGTTGTAGAGCTTTTAATAATTCCTCACACATGGGGTGGCCAGTCCCCAAGGGTAGCTTTAGCTGACATAGGTGGGATAATCGTGTGTGCATGACCCACTCTGACTTCTCCCCTTGCGCATATGTCGATTAGGCAATCTCATCTTGGGTCTGATTCCCAGCTCAACCATGTGATCAAACTCAGTACGAGCGATCTTCAGCTTCTGTCCGGGGCGAGTGCCTGCGTAAGCGCGTTGGCAGAGGGGTCGGAGGACCTGTGCTTTCATTATGCTGGCTGGCAGAACTCTCAGATATGCGTTAGCTGGGGGCAATTGAAAGAGCCTTCGTGCGTGCAGTATAGAGATCGAAAGTTCCTCTTTTTTGTAGGAGAGAGGGAAGGGGAAAGAAAATATGGGAGGATATGAACAGCGGAAATGTTCCCTACTGCAGAAGGAGAGATGTTGCCCTTGGAGAAAAGGGTGGTGTTGCCGTCCACTAAGCGTTGGTTCCGAAGATCCACCAGGACGTGGAAATGGTTCAAAATCTGCGCCGATAACGTTGAGTTGACTGCAGTAACTGCGAAAGCCATCGGTGGAAAACGCCCTGAGGCGCAGATTTGGTCGAGTGGTGCATGATACGTTCACCGTTAAGTTACAACTGGCAGTACCTTGTGCCTGTCCTCGACTCTTGGGCGCTACATAGGGAATATGTGGGGGCAGTTTGAGTTGACGCCGAGGGGATTCTGACCAATTTGAAGGGGAGACAACCGATATGTCTTCAGCTCCTGTGTCTAATAAGGTGAGTGTGGCGTCGTTTGTGGTTGCGATAGGGTCAAAATTACTTTCCGCAACACTGTACAGAGCCTGTGCCTTTGGTTTTGACGACAGGTTGGAGCTTCAGGGCTGTCTTGGCTTTGCGAGTTTCCTGCCCCTAAGGACTGGCTGCCAGAGTTCTCCTCGAGAGTGTCTCTCATTTGTGCATCAGGCTACACACTTTTCGGGCTCTGTGGTCGGCGTTGAGGAGAGGTAGCGTGATAAAATTAACAGCTCTCTCCCCCAGCGGGTCGCACACCCCTAGGGCGGACGGGTCTGAGCTCTTTTACATGTCCTGATAGAGTGTTTTACCGCAGCCGATATTGTCGGGGTGGGGGAGTGTATTTCGGGAGGAAGTGAGAAGGCGCAAAATATCTCATCGTATCTAAGCTTTCTATTATCCATTCCTCTCCTCAAATCGGGTACTTACTCTAGTCCTCCCGAAAGCGGGAGGATAACTTGAGAAGTTAGCTCCCTGATGAGAGGATATAGGTTTTCAGAGTATGAGCGATTAGGCGGAGTAGTTAAAGTCGTGGGCTGCAAAACCGGTGGGGTTGTCACGAATGAGGAATGAAATAGAAATGACGTGAGGAGGCCTGGTATCTTTAGCATGACTAAGGTCAGCCTGTCCTTCAGCAAACGCGTACCCGCATGGTGCACACTAGGCTGGATCCAGTGGTCTTCGCCCAATTTGTGCATTGACTTGTGGAGGTAACTTTTGCAGCAATAAGTTGTCCGAGTATGGCATCCTCCCTTAGAAGTAATGAGGGAATCCCTCGATGCTGTCTGAACGCATCCTAGATTAGCAGATCTGTTATTGTGTTTGTCTTCTAGAGGATTTTCCCTCTCAGGAGTCTGCTCCGACTTATCCCTCATAGAAGATGAGAGGGTGCAAGGAGTATCTTCTTATGAGAAGTGTAAGTGGGTAGATAGAGGGATTAGCTGTGGCCAGATGCGGTCTGCTTACCTTACAACGAGGGGACCCTGCTGACAGGGCACCCACAGCAGATTATTTATTTTTTTTGAAGCTTTCTGTGGATAGTTTTGCCTGACGGTGAGAGTACATGCTCTAATGTTGTTGGTAGCCACCAGATCTGTGCACTTTGAAGATAATTTGAAGTTTGGAGAAAAAGGACGGTGTGCAGCCATTTTGTCCTGGACAAAATAAAAACAGAGAAAACGAGTGATGAACTACAGGGAACCGATTCTATTTAATGCTCATAGAATGGAAGCTAGCTGCCAACGGTCTATTCTCCTTGAATTGGTGTTGGTGCCCTCTATAACATACAAGCCGCTCAGGTTACGTTTGTGTCTATGTGACTGGTCTGGCATAACCGCACGGCTTGGTCTCCCTCCTACAGGCCAGTGTTGGCTATATTGTCTATTTAAGCACAAAGATGTCATGCACGTAGAGCTTCCAGAAAATATGGGACCCATATGAGTTTTTTTTTTAACTGGTTTTACTACTATCACAACTGGGTTATTTTTTGGTGGGTTTATTATTGGTCACCTACCTATATACCCACCTCTTTATTATCTAATCTTTATATATTAATTATATTATTTTTATATTTTATATATTATATTATTATTATATTAATATTAATTAATCTTAATATATATATTACTATTCTCTCTTTTATATAGCACTTTTGATAGTTTCAGTTACGCGAATGATAATAAATTCTAATCATTCAAATATTAATAATAATAATATTTTTAATAATAATAATAATTAATAATGATTATATATATATAATTTAAATTCTTATAATTAAT
Source organism: Trachelipus rathkii (assembly GCA_015478945.1). Lineage (NCBI taxonomy): Eukaryota > Metazoa > Arthropoda > Malacostraca > Isopoda > Trachelipodidae > Trachelipus > Trachelipus rathkii. Next base: position 5,874 of record JABUQX010119095.1, on the reverse strand, counting down.
TAATAATAATAATAATAATATAATAATAATCATTATTATTATTCATTTATTAATTATTATGATTATTCATTATTATTATTATTATTATTACTTTATTATTTATTCAATTATTATTTATTATTTATTTATTATTATTGATTAATTATTATTATACATTAATATAATATAATTTAATAATATATAATTAATTAATAATCAAAATTAATTATAAACTATAATACATATAATATAATAATATATATTATAATTGTTAATATATCACTAATTAATAATAATAATAATTAAGTTAACTACAGCATCATTTACACATCAAAATACTTGGCATATGTAATAAACAAAAACAATAATTAATAATAATAATAATAATTAAAACTTGAAAAGTAATTATCATTATCTTGCTTGTGGCTGGGGTCTCTTGTTTGGAGTATGGACCGATGTTGATCCAAAATTTTGTCCCGTCTGATATTTGTTCTTTGCTGTAACTACCGTCGGCAAAGGTGCGAAGAAGTGGATGTAATTCGAGTCAATACTCCGAGATGGTTCTCTCTCAATCCATCATCGGGATACTCGAATCGCAGCCAGTTAGTGTACTACCAACTTGTGGACCTTCTAGATGCAAACCACTCTATAATCTGCTTCGAAAGTTTTGAGGATAAACTAGTTCTAATGACATCAACATTTATTTGATGAGTTGCCCTCAGATTTGCTGGTTATTCGCTGTACATCACATTTCAAATCAGTAGTCCTTGATCCAATGTCCGCGATCCATTCTTGTAGTAAAGACTTGATACCCCACTGGCTGTTGTATTTAATTATTTCTATTATTTGATCTATTACAGTGCGTAAATATCACTTACTCCATCGCCTTATGTAAGATCCAATCAAAAACTGATTCTGCGGACTAGATTAGACAAGGCTATCAAAGCAATATAACGTGGATCTAAGATCACGTGACCCATGACCTAAAGAATGCTTGGGTACTGTTCTACGTTTACCGCTTACCAATAGAATCTGGAAAGATTAACAAGACCGGGGAGTTGCCAGCTTCTACAAGTAAAAAGAGGTCAGCGCATTATTGAAATGATTGTTGAAGAAATAAGCTACGGGTCCATGTCATCGCGCAATGTGAGTGGATACAAGTTTAGCAGGTGACAGCGTGATAGATAGATTCATATTCTAATATGAATAGTAGGTATATAATTTAGTAGGTAAGATATAACAGAACCTGTGCGAACACCATACTCATGAGCGAAAATACGAAGTCGTTCCACAATCAGCCCAGCCGATATTGATGCAATTGGAAAAAAGCCTAGACATCAACGTAAGCCAAGTAAATTAGGAGGAATCCCAAAGTGAAATGGAGCTTGGATGAGGCAGTTGGATAACGCTGTGCCATATCCACTGGTTTATACTCAATGCTCTTTGGATATTGCTCAAGCTCGCAACCACGCAAGCTCCTCGCTCTCCTTAGTACCTACGTAGTCGAATAGATCATAAATCGGTTAGTATACGCGAAATAACTTTCGCCATAACTTCGATGCCCAAAAGCGTACTTATAATTTATGCGATCGGGGTAAAGAATAGGTGATAGAGTTTCCAGAGTGATCTAAAAGTGAGAGTTTGGGTATTTATAGTAGTCTAAGTTCATATGATCTATAGGCCAGAAATAACATAGTAATATAGGGTAATATTATTACTTTTTTGGGCTCGGGGCTTTCTCGTTTTTTTTTGCGCTTTTAGGTTGTTGAGTTTGGGTGCTACCAGTTTGTTGCGGTTTGCGATTGCCGGTTTGTGACGAGTCCTATTGCGCCGGTTACCCGCCGCTCTTGCCGTTTTCGCCCGCGTGTGGAATGGGTCCCAGCGGATGCATGTGATTACGCACCTATGCGCTTGCGCCTTTGGCCGCCCATTCTTTTTGGGTTGCGGGCCCCCCTGTCTATTCTTTATCTATCTTTTGTATATGCTCGTTATTTTTCTATTGATCGTTTGACTATCTGATCTTTCTCTTCCTTTGTAAGTCTCCATTCTTAACATTGATTTTCGGTCTATTTTTATTATTCTATATATTTCTTTTCTTTTTTTCTTTCATTCTTCTTTGTTTTATTTTTCATTTTATTCTTCTTTTTTTTCTTATAATCAAACCTACTCATATTCCTTTTTTATTTTTATTATTCTTATATTTCACAATATTAAGGTAACTAGATCTATTTTATATATTAGTTCATTTATTCTATTATTTTTGTTATTTTATATATGTGGATAATCTTAAAATTTCTTTCTGCTTCAAATCGATTATTTACTTTGAATATATTTAGGAACTATTTTGGTAATGAGAATTTTTATCATGGTTGTGATTTCTATAATGAACATTAATGAGGATAGCTTCAACAAAATATAATATTATAGTTATATATTATATTTTTAGTTATTAATTTTATATATATTAATATAACTTATGATTATATTATGATATATTATTATATATATATTTATTAACGATAATCATATATATATATTTACTATATATATACGAATCGGATAAATTATTTAAGTACTCTGATGTGTTGAAGTGATGAAATTATTGATATGCTGATTTTTTTTTTAGTTGACAATTTGAATATTTATAAAATGATTATTTTCGAATTTGTTGGTGGTATATATAATATATTATAGTATTTATATATATTATTAGTTAATTATTTAATATGTCATATATTTGATTGATATTGATATATTACTGGTAGATATTTATTTTTTCAATATTAATAATTATCTGTACTATGGTTGAGAATTTTAATATTGTAATTTTATCGTTTGTAATACGAACGTTTTACCAGGGTTGTAACTATTAAATTCGTGAACCATTAGTTTAATAGTATTGGTTAATTTTGCATGGACGTGTTAAACGGTAATAATTATATTTGATATTTTCAAAGATTTTAATCAAAAAATTAAGGATGTTTTAAACATTATTATTTTTGTGGTCTTAAATTAATATTCTCAAACGAGAGCTAGAAGTAAACCTGATTGTACTTGGTATATGACTATTTGGTTATTTATGTAGCAAAGATAGTATCCTCTAAAGATGTAGATGATTTGACATTTCTAGAGTATAGTAAGGATTATACCATAGTATTGAAGTTGATATATTTATATTTATATAAACTTTAATATTAATTTATTTTAATTTATATTACTACTATTAAGACTAAAATTCTAGGTTTAAGGAACGCATCCTTAGGTTAGGTATAGTGTATTCGGCTATTTGGTATGGGGCTAGGTTATGATTTGAGTAATTATTAGGTATCCGGTACATCACACGAGATTACACATAATATACTACTATAATATAATTAAAAATAACTAAATTAGTATTTATTTATTATATAAAAAATACTAATTATAATAAATAGTAAAAACATGTCTATAATATATAATATATATAATTATTAATAATTATTATCTATATAATTAATAATATATATTATTAATATTATATACTGGTTTTACTTATAGCACAGAAAGTTAGAAAGTTATTAGTTATATATTTATGGTTTTTATTTATTAGTATTATTCTAATAATATATTATTACGAGATTATATTTTAAATATGTAGGTACCTATATAAAATATTTTTATATAATTTCTGCTGTATGCGTATGTGTTTGATCCATATAACCATATTTATCATATATCGTGCCATTATTTATTTATTGAAAAAGGGAATGTGAAAGAATGGATCTATTTTAGTATGTTTCTATTTATTTTCAATAAATGGTCCGAGCAACGAACAGTGAAAACATATTTGAATCGTGATACATTCTAGGTGATTAAATCTGCTAACATTAAAATGAATCAATATCAGATATATTTCACTTTGTGTTGGTAATTTGATGAAATTGATGTACAGTATATTATGTGCTACGAGGGTGTTTGATTATTATCTTATAATATTCATGATTGATTTCGTTATCTTTTTCCAATTCATTTAAATTTTAATATTTATTTTTTATATATTTTTATTTGAAATGTGATAATGGATGAGCTCAATAGTGTTTATCTAGCTTTTGACATATGGAGTGTATACAGCAGTAGTTATGTCAGTCTATGAAAAGTAAGTGTGGGGATAAGGAGCGTATTGATGCATATAAATGAATATCGAGTATTATGTAAGTTCTTAAGGCTTTAGTTAGATAGGATCAAGCGGATTCTTTTATTCTTTCGGAATAGATTATGGACATTTGCGTGCTTCCAGCATTTGAGGGAAAGCTCGCTTAGTATTTGGAGACAAGAGATATATTAGTCTGAATATACGATGGATCTGGGAACATGCATCTGTGAAGCAGGACTTCCCACTTTATCTCAAAACTCGGGGAGTTGGAAATGATCCACATCCGAGCTGGCCACTTCGACTTACTTAATGTTTACAATTAGCATCTCCTCAGGCAGCCTCATGATTTCACATGGAAGGTCATTACCGGACCTTGAGAGGAGAAGGTAAGCCGACAAGAAACTGGAATGTCAGAATACGTCGCCATGGTTGAGATTAGAGGCACTGAAGCCGAGACACGATTGGAATTTTCAGTATTGGCGTATGGTACAGGTCTAAGCGGAGAGGACCATCACCATGGGACTATAAGAGGATGGAAAGGCACTTAATGTTTAATCTTAGGTAATACGTGAACATTTATCGATGGTGCTTGAGAGCATTTTCTTTAGGCATCGAGTCTACCGTTTCGGAAAAGATTTGTAACGCAAGGAGAACCTATCCTTAGGGGGAGGGTTAATGCTGCCACTTCGTTTGATGACAGCCTGCTTTGCTCATCGTGGAATTAGTATTCCCATACCTGAGATTGGAGCTTTTTAGCACTGAAATGTACAAATTTACGATGAGGAGTGGATAGGGAGAAGCGAGAATGGGTTTTCCCTACCCAGGCTCGACCCTCCGTCGCTCGACTGGTGCACCTCTAGAGGCGATGATCCCAGAGAACATAGCACGAATCGAACACTATGGGAATTATGAAGGAGAGAAGATTTTAGTCGAGACAGGAATGAAACCTAGCTCCAGTAGTTCCGCATCAACGATATACACTGCTGGGTCCCCGCCTTTATCTGCAGACCCAATTCAGACAGGCGTACCAGCAGTCTATGACGGGCGGCTGTTCAACTTTATACCTAATTATAGTTTAGGCGTAGAAGCGATACGATCACAGACCTGCCCCCGAATGCGGGCCTCTGAGCTCAATAGTGCCACGGGAGTTCCATGTAACCGCCACTAGGGCGGGATGGGAGCTGTTTGGAGAGAGGAATATAAAATCTTAAGAGATTATAGAGGTTGTGGTCAGTATTCTACAAATAGGCCAGCGAAGGTGGTGTAATTCTATGGAGAGACAGGACTAGGTGGTTGATTACATTAGCCCGGTTTCACATAAGTGTGTTCAGAATTGGGTTTGGTACGATCCAGGGAGAGTGTGACGTAGGCCGGGTTGTTCTGTTAGTTGTTTTTGCTCCAGATCGTTCAGAATGCTGAAAACTGTTCGACCTCCTCCCCTACCCTAAATCAGGGTATGAGTAGGGACCCCAACCATTTAGTGTTCGTGTACATTGAGAATCCTAATAGAGGACCTCAGTAATTGGCTGAGAAGATATAACAGTATCGTGTGAGAAGTTAGTAAGATATTCACAGAGCGTGTCGAAAATTCTGTTCTGTTGGAGACAGTAGGCAGAAGAACAGGTTATTGTAGGTAGAGGAGGAAGGACAAGATCTTTAAGCCCATGGAACATTCGAAGTTAGGGGTGAGATTCGAGATTCTCGAGATTTGTTTACATTGTATTTTTAATATTTTTACATAACGCACACACTCCACCATTGAA
>JABUQX010119094.1:0-34217 GCA_015478945.1 Trachelipus rathkii | reverse complement strand
TTCTCCCGACAAAGTGGAAGAGTAACCGTATTCGAGTCCCCGAGGTGAACATCAGAGGGTACCCTCTAATATATTTTTTATCGTTAATTTTTTAAAGATGTAGCAAAATAAAATCGCATCAAAGCCTCTACGGTGAACGTCCTTCGATATAGTGACGTTATCGTATAAAGGCTTCAAAATATAAAAACTCATACTACGCGTTTTAGCATCCATTTTTATCACGCTGCGTTCATTAAGGTAATATAAAGACGAATATAAGTTTTCATTCGGAACCGTTTATAACTCAAAATGGTCTAAAATTCAAAATTCGCTACTCCTAAAAAAGTCGACCATCGGGGATGAAATTGAAATTTTTTTTTTCAAATTTTAACTGATTATGTATACCTTCGATTTAAATAACAGGTACAGAATAATATAACGTCCTAGATAATAATGAATAGTTAACGAATATAAGATTCAACCTGATATAGATTGACGTTTGATCGTTCTGATGATCGTTTATGGTAAAATCGAGAAACGTATATATATTATATATGGGATAGCCGAGTAGAGTTGAAACCGGTACTCGATTTGATCCCCTCGAGGATTCGTTACGAGTAATTACGTAAACGTCAACTAATCTATTTTGAGGAAATAAAAACGATAAGTATTTCACGAGGATCATAAAGTTTATGATTATGAAAAATTAGATAATATAATTTTGAAAACATTATGAAATAAAACATAAATCAATTAAGTGATATGCTATGAACAGAAATATTCATATTCTTAATATATAAAATATTCGATCGTCCACGCATAAGAAATTCTTAAGGTCTCCCTACTATACGCTTTCGAATCGGGAGACACAATATAATAACGTAACTTTTACTTCTCGGGAGTATGTGCACAAAATAAATTTTCGTTACTTAAAGCGATGTTTTTTTCCAGAGACAAGTGTACTTTTGATATATATTTTAGATTTTTCTTTTCATTTGAGTCTCCCCTTAAATTCAGTTTTTAATGAAAAATAATTATTTAACAACACCTTAACAAAATTAATGTAATAAAAACTACGCACGACCCGCATTTCCTATAGGCTTTGAGCGATATTATTTGCTACACAAAAATAACTCGTAAAAAAAATATATTAAAGGTATCCATCCATACGGTATCACTCGGGCACAAAATAACGTACTCGGTCCCGTTTTCGGGAGATGTGCGCAAAGGTAAATTTTTTGTGTTCCATATAAGTCGAGTTTTCCTTTCTCGAAGAGAAACCATAAATAAAATAAACACAAAACGGAATCAAGTCATGATAAAGAATTGCTAATATTAAGTTATTCACATATTGGATATTATTTTTTCTTCGTTTATAAATATTTCTATAATTCTAATATTTTAATTCAGTTATAATCTTATACTTATATTTATTTTATTATTTCCCAATTCTATTTTTGTTTAGTCCTCTTAATATTCTACATTTTCCTTCACGAGAAAGATATATTTAAGTACGGTAACTATAAATTAAAAAAAAAATAATATGCCAGACGCCATAGATTCACCTCGGAAACGTCGTTCGTACTATATCAGTTTGTTCGTTAATAAAGCCCAAAAATATTTGACTCTAACTGACGTTTAGAATCATTTTACGCTTAGAACATCGTTATAAAGCGTTAAATAAAATCGTTCCAAATATTGACGTCTTCATCGGATCGTTGATATCATCAAATGTACTAATTCGAAATCGCTCTCACAAAAATTTACAACCTCATGAATAATGAGATTCTTTCATCAAATTTTGACTTACTATCGACTTATAAACGGTACAGAATAAATCACATATAATAAAATTAATTTAATACGCTTAATCTCGATTTGATTCGTTCCCTGATAATATTGCGTTTTTGATCTCGTTCTGATGATGTCCGTTTTTATGATATTAATACGAGAACATCATATCTTATATAAGTGACGCCCGTAGCAGGAAACCGGCCCTCGATTGAACCCCTCGAGGATACGTCTCGAGTAATACGAAACGTCTACTATCGTATTCTATTGAAGAAAAAAACGAAAAGTTCCCGGATAAAGGATTTGGTCAAAATTAGGAAATAATTAAGAACACTTAGAAAAAATAAACAATTAAACATATATACTGATGATACCCGAATATCTCAAGATTCTAATATTAAATATCGGACGATCAAGTATATCCTTAAATGTGTCCCAACAACTGACTCCTTTCGATTCGCGAGCAGATCATAGATAAACCTAACATTTTACTTTCAGACTGCTGCAAAAATAATTTTTGTTTCCTTTACAGGTATTCTTTCTATTACGAGGGAGCAAGTGATACTATTGTATTATATGATGTATTTTATTTTGTAAATTTAGTCTCCCTTAAAATCTAGTTTCCTATGAGTACCGGAATAATGTTTTGAGAGGCGTAACTAACAACGTACAGAACTCTAATTAGAACAAAACTACGCACACCCCCATTTCCTAATAGGGCTTGAGCGAATTCTTGCTACACTTCGTATAAATAACGTAAAAAAAATAATTAAATGGTAGAACTCCTTCTAGCGGTTTCACTCGGGCCGAAGAATAAACTGTTACTCTCTTACTTTGCTCGGTGAGATTTGTGCCAAATAAATTTTGTTCTAAAGCGAGGTTTCGTTTCCGCCGAGAGAAACCAAAAAAAAAAAATCGGTAATCTATGTGCTGTGATAAGTCCATTTGCGTATGTTAATTTGTTATTCAATATTGGGATATATTTATTTTTTCTTCGGTATCTTCTAATTTTTCTTAAGAAATTTCAAAAATTGATTCCTAACTGTGATCATTATCTTATTTATTTATTATTATGTTTTTTATAGTAAGTATCCCTGTAACTAATTCCATTTTTCTTCTCGTAATAATTTTTTAGAGGGGTAACTAATTAAAAAGAATTTATAAAATAATATTGCGAGTCGACATTTACCTCTCGCGTGTACGTCCGTTAGTGTTATACGTGACGTTTCGTAAAGCCCAAAATAAATGACGGCTACGCGTTAGATCCCATTTTTTTACGCTTCGGAACTCGTTTAAGCGATAATAGTGTCCAAATATGTGACGTTTCATCGGAAACCGTTAATAACTCCAAAAGGTCTGAAATCAATAATCGCTATATCCAAAAGTTCGACTCGCAGAGAAAATGATTTTTTTTTTTTAAACATGATAACCATTTAATACCTTCGACGTCTTCCGTTCTTTTATGAAATAAACGTCACATATATTATAGTGTTGATAGCGCTTAACGATGAGTTTAATCCCTGAAAGTATGCCGTTTGATCGTTCGAAGATTCGATCTTTTTTTCGGTGGCTCGATGAAGACATCATTATATAAATATCAGCGTTGACGCGTAGTTAGATGGACAACCCGGAGGCCGTGTGATGATAACCTCGCGGAGATCGTTGCCGGTAATTACGAAACTGTCACTATCGTATTTGAGGATAAAGAAACGAAAAGTTCAGCGGATAAAGTAGTATGATGGAGTAAATATAGGGGAAAAAGAAGAGGACAGTAGAATCAGAAATAACACATATAATGATATGTGATACGCGCCGAACTCATACAATTCCTTGGGAGGCGTGTAAGCGTAAAAATCCCATCTGGTATTCTAAAACGCGTAGGTCTAGTTAGTACTTTTGGCTTTTTACGAACGTCCATATCATGACGGCGCGACGTTTCCTCGAAGAAATGGGCGTGTTGCAATATTTGTAAAACTTGATCCGGAACTTGAGTCAGGAACCAAAAAATATTTACTGGTAGATGATGGAATCTTAAGGGAGCTAGATATAAGAAAATTAATATAAATAAATAGTATAGTAAATTAAAGAATTTAAGAAAAATTACCGATCGATAGAAAAAATAAAGTATGGTCCAATATGGTGAATAACTTATTGTAATAGCATTCTTTACAGACTTAGATTCCGCATCTTCCTTGGTTTTCTTTTTTTTTTTTTTGGTTTCTCTCGTGAAAAAACTCGCGTAAGACACCAAAAATTCTATTTGCCACCACTCCCGAAGCAGAGGTGCTAGTAACGTATATTTCGTAGTCCGAGTGATAACCGTATAGAGGGTCACCCTTTAATATTATTTGTTACTGCTTAATTTATTTAAGAGTGTGTAGACAAATACTATCGCGCATTAAAGCCGGTGATATGAAATGGGGTGGTCGTGGCGTAGATTGATTTATAATATGTTTGTTTATGTACCATCTATAAAAACTTATTTCATTATAGAAAACTGATTTAAGGAGACTACACTTGAAAAAACTGCATATAATAATTACTAGTACAAGTAACTTGCTCCCTCGTAAAAAAAACTCGCTTAAGGACCGAAAAATTTATTTTGAAACATCTGCCCGAGAAGTAAAAAGTTACGTATTGGCTGCTCCGATCGAAAGCGTAATGGGGACCTTTAAGATCTTCTTATCGGCAGATAATATTATCATAATTAAAGACATTGCAAGATTCGGGGTTATCACTTCAATTTAATTTTGTTTATTTTTTTCTAACCTGTGTCGTAATTTTTTCCTAATTTTCATCATAACTTATCGTGAAACTTTGGCTTTTTCATTCTCCACCATACGATGATTGCACGATTGTAATTACCGAGACTCGATCCTCGGTAGGTGGAGTACAATCGATTAGGTGTTCCTCTTCGGCGTCACTATTAATATAAGGACGTTCCGTTTACCATCTTAAAAAAATAGATTCTGTTATATCGATTCCACATAGAAGGCAAGATATATTTTCAGGATTGAACTATTCGATTAAGCTTATTAATATCACTATTATAGCGACGTTATTCTAGTCACCGCTTTATAAGTACGACAAGTATAAAGTCCTAAGACTTTTGAAAAAATAAACTTCAATCTTTCTCATTTCTAGTTACGACAGAGAAGGTGATAGCGATTTAGATTTAAGGACCTTCGCGCATTATATAACTCTGTTTCCTTGAAATACGTCTCATAATTGGAAACTTCTTTATCTCACGCCTGATTACACGTGCATAAGCGTAAAAAATGGATTCTAAAACGCTGATTAGAGTTATTTATTATGGTGCGTATCTTACGAAAACATGTTTTCACTATATGACGAGTTGAAGAGGACGTTTCCGTAGTTGCCTATTGAGCTCGATATTTTTGCCTACACTTTCAAATAAATATAACTATAAAAATAAATAATATTAAAAATGGATACCTACTCCTTCCACGGTTACATATTCGGGCCTCGAAATATATACGACCTCTCATATTATTTTAGTGAGGAGTGATGCAAAATAAAATTATATTTGTTCTCACATTATAAGACGTGAAGTTTATTATTTCCCGATAGTAGATAACGAAAAAAAATATAAATTTATTACTAACTATTATTTTATGTATGTAAGATATTATGCTTAGATAATTTAATATAATCTCATATCATATTTGGATATATTTAATTTTCTTTCAGTTTATTAATAATATATTTCTCATTAATTACCTTTATTTTAATTTATCCATGATCTAATACTACTTATATATTAATTATTAATATATATATAATAATAATTTATTTATTAATAGTTTAGCAATCTGGAAAGAGCCAATACAAAACGATACAATATCTTTATCATATACTGAGGATAATACTAATCATTAAATTAAACTAACAAAAATTATATATAATCTTTAATTGCACAGTACAGCCCATAATACCTTATAGGGTAAAAGTGAGGGGATCCGTGCGTAAGATATCTTATTAAATTATAATTTTGTTTTTAGTTGTAGACTTGAAACTAATGAAATTATATATTGGTTTTCATAATAAAGAGTCTTTTATCTATTAAGGCGATAGATAAAATTTTTAAAAAAATGAATATTATAAATAACCTTCAATGATAATACGGATTATTTTTATAACATTTGTCTATTCGGAAAATAATAATAAAACTCGTCATCATCCTCAATATTTTAAATAAATTTACTATTTATTGCATGAACTGTTCGTCTCCCGAGATAAGTATAAATAGAATTACGTATTAATTATTTTTGTGCTTACTCAGATCGAGCTATATATAGATGGGAACCTTTATAGATTATATATTTACTAACGCGTTTCTATATTATTAATTATTTTATTCCAATGATAAACTATATATCAGTCTCCATAATTAGTGAACGCTTACCTATTTACATATCTCTCTTGAAACCGTATTATGAATCGAATAAGAACTGTTATTGCAGAATGTGTTGTCAGAATCTCCAAAAAGTCGAAACTCTTAACACTAAATAAATTGTAATTATTTTTTGTTTGCGAAATTTTTTTACACTTTTATTCAACGTTTTGTTACATCAGTTTCACCTTACCATTTAAAATCGTTCTCACTATTCCTTAATCCATAACTTAATTATATTACTGTCATTATTTAACGATAGTTATCATACCCTGATAAATAATACTTGGCGTATATGTCGGGTCGAATAATCGTTTTATATTATATGCAGTAATAATCCGAGAGTAATATCAGTTCATTTATATATATATAGTGTGACGCGGCTGTGAGAGGTGAAACTCCAGTCTTCGATTGATTACCCCGAGTAATCGTACTCTCAGTATATACCGCATTAACGTCACTATTCTGTTATTAATTCTTGAATTTCTCATTATGTCTGAGGAAAAATAAATCGAGAATATATATGATTACACAGGCCATAAAAGTTTATGAGATAAAAAATTAGTGGAAAATAATTAATAAACAATAGATAAAAAAAAAACAATTAATGATTATGGAATTAATAATTTACATTTTATCAGTTTTAATATAAGTATAATCTCAAAGTAGAGAATAAATCTTATATAAAGGTCTCACCTACTTTACGCCTTCTGAAATCGGGGGCACAAATTTAACGTTTAAACTTGTTAATTCTCGGAGATGTTGCATAAAATGAAAAATTTTTATCTTTCCTTAAGTGAGTAGTTTTATTTTTCGAAGGAAGATGTACACTTTATATTATTATGTATATTATTAAATATTATCCTTCTCAATTATTATTGTAATTTATATTTTCTCTCCCCCACCCTAAGAATTCTCTAGTATGTTATTTATTTGTGATCAAATTTTATTATCTCTTTTTATGACAAAGGGTAACAGAACCTGAGACAAATATTATACTCTATAATACCGCACTCATCCTCCTCCCCAAACTTTTATTCCTTAATCGCGATCCTTTGACGCGACTCTTTAGCACCAACACTAATGACCACTTTAAAACAAATCATACTAAACTGTACATAAAGCTCAAATACCGATCTGACAAAAGATGACTACTAATAACATATGCTCAGTCGGCGCACATTTAAGGACGATTTTTACCACAAGAACATGCATGATGAAAATTTAAATCAGATCTGAGATGAGCCATTCAGTAATTTCATTATTATAGAATTTTTATATGTATTCTTTACAAGCGCAATTAACAAGGAATTTACACTCAACGAAGAAAATGTATACCCTCAAAAAATATAAATAGTATATAGAAACGACAGGAAGTACTACACTAGTCTAGATAATAAGTAAATTGCTTGAAATATAAGATATTTCACTCCGGGATTCTCATTCTCTAGAATCATTTGTGCACATTATACGTCATACTATATTGAAAACCACCTACCATTCATATTACCCTCGTAAAAGTACTCCATCAGAGATAAAAGTTATATAGATATTAAAATTATAAGTAGAAGAAAAAGTAAGTAACAAGCAAAATTAAATACAATTAGATAATTGACACGTCATGCAACACTTGTTAATTATTACAATTCTTACTAAAAATATTCGATACGTAATAAAATATTATATTAAAAGTCCCACTTACTCGCGACTATTCTCACGATTGAGTGACATCCATAAATAGACGTAACTTTTTAGCTCTCGGGAAGATGTTTGACAATAAATGTAAATTAGTTGTAGTGTCTGGTTACATTTATAAGTATTTTAATTTTTCAACGTAGGCAAGTATGTACTATTTATATATATATAGTATAAATAATTACTTCCCTCTAACACTTTTAATTCCCTGCTCTTTAGCATTTCAGTAAATTCGTTGTATGCCTACTCTTGTGACAAAGACACCACCCTATATCAATATTTTCATCTTTAAAAAACTACGCACTCAACAGATTATACCAGATACAAATGGGCTGTCTTGGATCGACTGTAATCTTTATGGAATTTTTAATTATTATTACCTATATAAATAATTATATATTATTAATATATCTGAGTATAAGATAGATGGATTATTAATAGAGTGGAGATACTATAAATAACACTATATATAAATAAAAAATAATATAAATAAAGATACTTGATAATTGAGATTAGAACTTCATAATATAGGTAAGTTAATAATATAAATATTTACATGAATTTACATGAAATAATAAATATATATGTAGTGAAATTACTCTGAGTAGATAGAGTAAAGCTAATAATATATGGTAATATTAATTAATTACCTATACACTATTTTACATATGGATATATTAAATATACTATTTATTATACAGTAAGCTATTATTCTTATTATCATTACTATTGTTATGTACACGTTAAATATATTTATTTCTCTTCTCCGCCTCCTTCCTACCCTAGGTGAGAAACAATAAACACTTCGTTACGTATAACTGTGTTATAACTCATATATTTATAATATATATATATCCTTAATATATTACATATGATATTACCTTAACTCTCGAAACCTCATCTCTCAAGATTTGTATACAAAAACTGTACGTTGCAGACTTTCTCTTGTACGTCACCGATATAGTATATCCAGTTAAGGTAGTAAGCATAGGAGCACGTATAGTAATTAACTTTATATATAATATATATAATTATATTATATATATTTTCTATGTATTTACTATAGTTAATATATATTATACTAAAGTGTAGGCGCAGAATAATATACAATCGTAGCTGAGAAGTCTACGGGTAACTCACTACTATAAGTCTCTACGTCAGTATATATTAATATAGTTGAATACGTTCGTGATAAATAAATGAATACTCGCAATTGAATAAATAACCTCTATCGTCGTATATATTAAGAATCCATTTTTTACTGCGTAGTGACATATATAACTGTAGCAGTTATAATGCGTAATAAGTAGTTCGAATAGTGTGACTTCTTCATCAGACCGCTTTATAATAATCAAAGGTCTAATATCTCATAAATATCGCATAAAGTCTTCTATAACTACATTACGGTGAAAATAATTGTAAATTATTTTTTTTTATTTAATATAATAGAATATATTATAACTTTATATACCGTTCGATTTATAACTCGGATACTAAGAATATAACTCCACGTAAAAATAATAATCTCAACTAATGCTATACTGTAAGCACTCTAGATAGTTCATAATTACCTCACTTCTCCTAAGTTTATATATTATCTGGATAAATATAATTGCCTCATGATTTATAGATTAATCGTATCGAGATCAGTTTTGTACATATTAGGTATAATCGAGAGTAAATACGTCATTATTTACTAATTGTAAATATAGTGACTGACCGTAGAAGGAACCCGGCCTCTGAATATTGATTCCCCCCCGCATATGGATATACCGTCTCATATAGCGTAATATATATCTACCAGACGTCACTATCGTAGTATTTAGAAGTATGTAAACATATACTAACACCACTGACAAATAAGATTAGTGACACGGTATTAAAAATTATGTATATAAAATTACTCTTAGATAAGGATAAGATGCATATAAATAACATTAAGTAATAAAAAATAAAATATTTATATGATATTGAATACCCGATATCAATCTCATATAAGAGAACTACTTTTATAAAGAATCTACAATAATAAGTGAAAATTACTACATATTCGATGGAAGCACTCAATATAAATATAATACGTTATACTTTAGTGTTAACTTCTTGGGAGGGATTGCAAAATAATGTGTTTCGTTTCTTAAGAGCAGTCTTTTTTTCCTAGTAGGTGAGGTATGCGAAGCTTTGAGTATAACTCTTATACAGTGTTAATTTATATAATTATTATTATTTTATATTGTATTTAGTATCATTATTTTTAAGTCTCTTTAATTTATTCTAGTGTATTTCTATTGAAAAAAATAATTAATTTTTTTAAAGGAGTTAATATAAATTACATATAAAAAATTATTTAAATTTCTAATATAGTAATCTACTCAGCTCTCGATACCTTACTATCATCTTATTCAAATGTAACAGTATTAAGATCCTTTTATTTAGATCATATCACTTGACATCCAAATAATAATAACGTTAAATAAAATAAAGATTATATATATAAGGTTAACGCTACTTCACTGAGTGTGTTACAATAGCAGGGTTGTTCATGCGTCGAGAGCCACACTCGAAGAAATAGGGCGTAGGTAATAGTCTACATTTGCGGAGTTGGACTGGATGCCCAACAAAGTCTTTTTAGTTGCTTAGAGCCGAGTTATGAGGTACTTCTCGAGATGAAACCCAAACAGAGAACATACAAAAGTACAATCGTAGTCTTGTTAAAGGATATAGACTAATATATAACGTTATTCCAACCCTTTAATTCGCCCTTGGATTCCCTTAAGCGATGTATTTGCCTGTTGAGTCCGCGCGATTCTAATTCCTTATCCCTTCACATATTCCTCTTCAACATTACCCTGTGTCACTACTCCCCTCCAAAACTTCCTCCCACCTTATTCCGTACTTTTACAATATACCTCTCTTCTCTCTTCGCCAGCGCTCTTCTCTTATAGCTCGACGATAGTGTTGTTAGATTAACGCATTATTCCTAACTCATGCGTCCATATATATGTGACTAGATTAAAATTCATATGTTGAGAGAAAAGTGAGAATGATTTAAAAAGCCAATAATAATGGCTCATATTATCGTCTTTGAATCCACCTCCAGAATACAGGCTGCTCATATATCATCCCTCTAAGCGGTAAATGTCTCTCTAACGTCAAAATCTCATGTATAGGTGATATGTTTTCTTAAAAAGGCAGCAAAAAGAATAAAGATCGACAGTATACTAGCGAGATTATGAAATACCATTATTGTTATACGCTGAAGATAGAAACGTCATTTAAGAGATACGTTAATAAAGTACCGATAGTAATTTGCAAATCTAGGGCACAGTGATTAGTAAAGACATGAGAAAAGAAAGGGTGTGAAAATCAAGAATCAGCTGAAGTCCAGAAAAAAGTCGAGCATGAAAACAGTATGAAATTATAGTATTATTTCACGAAAGAATTGAAGATTTTGAAATATGTGCATGATCGTAAAAATGAATAACGGAGAAATGAGAGCAAGGATAACAGTGCAGACAGTAAAGTAATAATGATATGTAATGAAGACTATAGACGAATGAAGAGATGAGTCCCTGGAAGAGAAAGATAGAATTGCTATTGAGAAAGTGTAATCGCGAGAGATCAGATTGTCTTCTGGTATGAAATCGCGCAGAATAACGGCACAGTAAGAAATAGTAAGTGACGGCACGAGAGGAAGAACACAGAAAGCGCATCAGCAGATATTGAAGATAGTAACATCAGAAGAGATGACGTTGATCGGGAATTAACGTAAGAAAGTCACTATACGAAGGAATGTATTGTGAGATGAAAGAAAAAGAAAACGGAAAGAAAGATATGACAGACGAGATAAAGATGTGATTTAAAACTTAAGCAACGAATTAGGAGAACATTATTAAAGATATAAGCTTAATTAATAGATAATATAAGTGTACATCATGCGAATCAGTGATTCTTTATATGTTAGAATTCTTATTCGACACAGGTGAAAGAATATCGAAATGATCAAACTATACGACAAGAGATTCACTCTCTCGCACCTATATCTCTCTCGCCCACCCGAGGTACATAACTTCTGAATCGGTGTGCGATCGGGCACAAGAATAAGCGCTGCGCTTTATCTTCATTCGATGCTCCGTGGAGATGTGCCAAAAGTAAATTTCGTTCCTGAGCCGAGCGCTCTCTCTGATGGTGTTACTACCGATAGGCCAGGTAGTAGTCATTCTCCGAGGTACTTACTCCGAAGGTAACTTTACTTCCAAGGTACCGACTTCGAGGTGCTTACTCGCGATGTTTACTACTTCCAAGGGTACTAGGATTGTACCATCTCGAGGTACCCACGTGTCGTTATTGTTTTAATGGTTAGTTACTTCCTATGGAATTCCAGTGTGTTCTACATGCACATATATACGAAGTGTAACTATGCTTCCAAGACACACTATGTAACCCAAGGTGGTAATTTCACATCTATAATCGTAGCGCAGAGAGGCCTCATAAATGATCGTCTCGGACTGAAAAATGCGCGTCGTGGGACCCAGTTATATGCTTGTCTACTCGAGAGATTTTTATTTTCTCTCTGCTCGCTCTCTCAGTAAAAAAGATATGTAGATTTCTTATTCGGCTGGCAAATATAAATGGAGATTTTCAAAGGTGTAGAATACAAACGCTAAACTCAGGAGATAAAGAGAGATTTAGTTGGTGAAGAACACAGCTAGATATGCGATTCAGTCCTCTCACAGAATAGGCAAGTGGAATTAGAGCGTCAGGAAAAAGGGTTCTAGAACTGTTGGGTCTCTCTATCCTCCGTCCAGATTCAGGTAGATAGGAGCGGCAAAAACTAAGCCTCTATAAGAGCGCTTAACTCGACCTACTTACCTACACCTAAGACCTAACCTACACGTGAACACTAACCTACCTAACGTAACCCTATCCTGCTAGCACCTATTATCGACCTATAGCTAACCTACCACCTACCTAACCTTAGGAAAACATCAACTTCAATAACCTAACCAGCTGTCAGCCTTCTTACACCCGTAATGCCTCACCTAAGACTACTCAGTAGAGCAGTTTATCAGAGGGCGGAAATAATGTCGAGTGGAGTGTCTGCGCATGTATTTTGAGAATTAGGATGAAAAGCCGTTGACGGTGGATGAACGATCGAGATGTCACCAAAAAGTGGATCTATTCAAGAAAGAGTGTGAAAGAAGAAAGAGTATTTTAGTGAGTGTAAGCCTAGTAACAAGAAATTTAGGATTTAGTCAGGCTGCTGATGTTATGGAGACCATCGGCTCTCTCTTACTCGAGATGACCGTCTCTCTGTAGCTCGCTCTCAGCAGGATAGCTGGGCAACCACTCTAGATGTCGGGAACGACTCCTCGGAAGAACTCCAAGTTCTAGACACGCGATGGTCGAAACGCTCTCTCACAGGGTGACACATAGTTTACAACAACACCCCATTGGTGCTGAAATGAAATATGAAGCTAGAGATAGGGAAAGATTTAGTCGTGTCAAACGATGCTACTAAACTAATCTTAGTTATGCAGTGGTTAAATAAATAGATTATTAAGGTTTGAGAGAGAGAGGTGGGGGATGTATAGATATATTTGTGGAAACTTAAAATAAAATACGATACCACTGGCCTTATCGTATTCAGAGTCTTACATCAGAAATACTCAAAGAAGACATGGCCGATGGACAGAAGCCACTTCATGTGGCAAAATATCTTGACGTCGATCTACCCGCACAGGAGAAAGCGCAACACCTCAGATAAAAGTGGTGAGTTAGGTGGGGGAGGGACGATTTTGGAAGGCGTAATTATGAGAGCCACCCCTCTCTCGGTTCGCATGCGTGGAAAAGCTTTCATGAGCTGCTGGCTGCCAATTCAATTTGTTTTATATTTGTAGCTTGAAAGTATTGGTACATGATTAATACGTTTCACTAGTGTTGTGATAATGGGTTGAAAAAGGTGCCAGATCGATTGGTCAGCTGGCGCTTTCGTATAGCTGCGTTGCCTTTTAATGTAAAAGCGAACGTCGTCCTTATGACACAATCGATTTTTAAAGTAGGATAGGATAGATTACATCTCTTTCGTGATGATACTATACAATCATAAGCTCCACATAAATATAAGTATTAAATAAACTTAATTAATATATTAATTATATAGTTAATTAATATATGTATTTTTGTTTGGGTGATATATTTTACTGGTATTATTTCTGTGATTTCTATGAAACTCTATATGTATATTATATTATAGAGTGATATCTATATATAAAAGTGCATAATAGGAGCGTATACAGATATATCACATTTACAGTATATATATATATGATATCCGCAACATATATATATATAACAATCACTATAGGTCATAGATTTAATATTCAAAGTATATAGATAAAATATATATTAATCACAGACTCACTCTCATAATTTTTTTAAGAAATAAACTTCAGAGGCGCGTCACATAGTATATCAAATATACTAAAATCTCCGGAAATATGTGAACTCAATCTCCCTTTTCGTTTCGTCAAGAATCCTTTCCTTGCTCCCTTTTATCCTATACAACAATAAAGCACACACTTATGACGAATACGCTCACTCAGAATATAATAAATTTTTTTTATTTCGATTTCTCTCTCTGGTGTAAATTAAAAAAACAACTGTCATATGAGTTGTAACTAAGTATAAATTTTATTATTCTTTTGCTTAGTCATTTAAACGAACAAGAGAACTATATTGTATAACAAGTTTTATTTTATCTCATTGGCATCCTGATGTAACATCGTAGAGATGAGGGTGATATACCCTATATATAAATATAGTTTATTTTATATAACGATATAATTTAATTATAAAAAGTGATGTTAGCGAACTCACCAAAGCGACATATTGTTCAAAGTATATCAGAAGACGTCTATTCATACAGATATCGTCTCCACTCTAGTGAGGCTGGAATCGTTTTCGTATAAGAAACACAATCTACAGTAGACGTCAATGAATACAAAAATGAATTCGTTATCTTCAGGGCGGGTCGACGAGCTTTACATGTAGATAACAATTATTATTCGTGCGTTGTCTCTTAATATCTTAGACATTCAGTATTAGTATGCGCGTCTGTGGTCTATGGTGATACGGATACTACTTACTTTAAACTCTCGCAATAGTCAGCATGTTATTAATTGCTATACAGTATTGGAACACACAGTGTCTTACACTCATTTAACATTACAGGATATTTGCTCTACTTCCTAAGGTGACATATATATAATGTAGGTGTCTCTAAACAAATGTCTGGGTCAAGATCTCGCAAAAACTTTAGATTGCATTTTAACATGCTCGAGAGTCTCGGTACTCTCTCGCATTTAGGTATGAACTATAGACAATGTAGGAGTAAGTGTGTGTATTAGGTTACATGTTGAGAATGTGTTTATATATGGCGTTCTCTCTGGTAATTTTTTTGAAGTAGCTATTTAGGAAGTAACCTCCTCCTCTGCTTTACAATTTAAAACAGATATAGTTGTAGGTTTATATATATCGCTTTGACCTCTCTATTAGCCGATAGAATATTAAGTGTTTACATGTATATCTGTCAGTCAGACTATAAATTTATTAGTAAATATATACATAATGTTGTGAGTATGATGATGTTCATGGATTTAACAATGATAGGAAGTATAAGTGTGTTCATATTTGGCCTACGAGATTGTTAGAATTTGTCTTGATTTTATAAGGTGGTGCTCATGTTGAGTCGGTTAGTAAAATGGGATCATTGATTTATACAGGGTTAGCTAGATAGGTATTATACGTTTATTTGTTATGCGTTGGAAATGTAAGTTCATTAAAATCATTATATCCCCAATATGATTTTTGAAAGGAATTCTTTACTTGTGATATTTCTCTTCTCTCTGATGTTAGGGTGCTGACTTTGGACAATGTCGAACACTTTACTTTTTTCCATTCGATAGCCAGAATAAGCGTGTCCGGACCTATTCTATGGATATATAACCTTACCAGTTAGACATCCGAAGTAGAGTGTCTCTGGTCTCGGAAGCTAGTGCTCGGTTATAGTGTACTCTCCAAATAGATAGATATCAATATTACAGTATTTTCTCTAGTGTTATAGAGTGTGATGATGCATATATAACTCCTCGTGCAAATACGTGTGCCAACTGAGGTATAATGTATATCTTCCTGAATCGTGATTACGCGAACTTGCCAAGAGAGTAAGAACGATTCTGGTCAATTAAAATTACATATTATAGAGAGATAAATAAATAAAGAAAATTTATATATGAAAATGTGCTATTAGTTATAAAAATACATATACTAATAATTAATCACTAAAAGAGGTTTAACAACAGATACAACTACTTCTTATACCAACATAGGCTAATTTATATCTATTTATGTTAATCTCAGAATATCGTCTCTTATAAAGCAGTATACTCACTCCACTCAATCTTATCACTGCTCATATCCTCTCCGATCTTCGTCGAGTCACATCTCAAACTACAATAACGTAAGCTTTATTACTTTCGGGAGTTGTGCAAAATACAACAGTTTTCGTCCTTAAAGGCGAGTTTTTTTTTTCGAAGTGGCAAGCTGCTGACTTACTTGAGCTTGACTAACGTTAACTTACTACCTAATAACATATATACTCAATATTATTTTTTTTCATATCTCTGATAACTCCCCATTCTAACTCTACACATATCTCAGCTTTCTCTCATGATACATAACAAGCCTCAACATTTACTTAATTATAGATGTATAACTCATTAATAATAATAAAAATAATAATAATAATAAATTAAAATTTATAAATAAATCATAACTGTCACGTAACCTCACCCTCTCCTACATTTAATTATAACTCTAATGAACTAATGGAGCTCGAATAATTATAATTAATAACTATAATAATATCTCAGATATTATATATAATAATGTTATATATCATGAATAACACATCTATAACATTACCTTCGACTCTACTGTGTTCTCCTCGGTGGGAGTTGTACGAAATTACTTTCTACTTCTTCTAACTTATTTGATTCAGTGTATAGGTATATCAAATAATATTATATAATAAATTTATTGTTCCTTTAAATATAGTCCTCGTGTAGTTTTTTCATCTCCGAGAGAATACCCTCATAAAAAATATATTATATAAAAAATCGGTAAATTCTATTAAGTGTCTGTAAGATTATTAGTTATTAGCTAAATTATAATAAATAAAGTTATTAATCTAATAGTTGATATATTTAATATGAATTTTTTAACTATCCTTATTATTTATAGTTTTTGATTTATCTTCTCCCCTCTATCTATTAATGATATCTTATGTATAGTAGTAAGATACGATCAAACACTAATCAACAGAGCAACACACCCGACACAGTCTCCATTCATTGTAGCCAACACATTCAAATTGTAACATTCTTCCATATTTAATTAATGATATAATATCCGCCTTCCGTATCGAAAACGTATACTACAATATACTAATGTACTATAATATATAATATATATATAATATTATTTATTTATTAGTATATATGTTTAGTACATAATTATTAAATTTCCAATTATTCTACGGTAAATAATTTTTAGATTATTATCATTGGTTGATATCATTTCTTACCCATCTTATAATAATTAAAATTTATAACTAATTGAGCTCCGCACGACGACCATTTACTTTGGAAACGTCCCATCATATAAATGATACTTTTTTATCGAAAAGCTACTCAAATAATATAAAGACATCTTCACCTTACGTGTCATTTTATGATATTATCTCACATACTATTTTATTAATAACTAGCTTCTCGAACTTACGTTAAGTCATATATTAAATAGTTCCAAATATACTTATTAATAATAACCATTATATAGAAGGACGTATTATCACTACTCAGATATCGTTCTTAATAGCTCTATTTACAAAATAGGTCTAAATTAATTAACTCTCTATATAGATATTACGCTACCCACATAGTCTCGACCTCGGAAAACCGTTGAATTTTTTTTTTTCAAACCTCGTAAACTCCATTCTAACCTTCGGATCAAACGGCACACGACCGATAATTAATATATATACGTCAATACCTATAAAATAATATAATTATAAGACGACTTAACTCAATTGGATGTGCATTCTCTCTCTGATACAATAGGTATTATTGTAGAGTTTGATTCGTCGAATCCGTAATTAAATATTATTAGTGATAATTCACGAGTAACGCTCATTAATATTATTTATAAGTGTACGCGTTTAAGAGGAATCATCCTGCCTATCGTATTGATCTCTCCGAAATCGTCTCTCTATATATAGGTAATATCTGAAACTAGCACTATATATCATATATAGATATGTATTGATTGTGATGGAATAAAACTAGAAATGTGAGTTCATATAATATGAATAATAGAGAGTTTATGGATGATAATAATAATTAGGGGAGAAGCAAATAATGAGATATATATTTAGATAAAAA
The DNA here is from genome assembly GCA_015478945.1 of Trachelipus rathkii. Lineage (NCBI taxonomy): Eukaryota > Metazoa > Arthropoda > Malacostraca > Isopoda > Trachelipodidae > Trachelipus > Trachelipus rathkii. The sequence continues at coordinate 15,836 of JABUQX010119094.1, read as the reverse complement.
ATAACAATTTATTAAATATTATGTGAATTCCATTCCTTACTTTCCTATCATAATCATGTAAAATAATCGATCATGTAAAAAAAAGTATATAAATTCACTTCATCATTCCCCACTTACGCTTCTCCGATCGGTAGTGCAATACAAATAAATAATGCTCTAAAGCGTATAAATATAATATGGGTTATTATTTTTCTTAAATATATCGCTGTACATATATATTGTCAGGAAGCATTTTACGAGATTCACCATTATTCACAAGGGTTAGAACTTAGAAGATAAGATAGGAAAGGATACTACTACCTAAATAGAAAACCCTCGAGAGGCATATTTATGTTAAAAAAAAAAGAAAAAAAGAAAAAAAAAGAAAATGAGTTTTCACCTAATCTAGAAAATGTGAGTTCAGCATAACACTTGAGAACATTAAGTGAGATTAGAGTTGAGACCTATATTCCCATAGTCTGAAAATTTAAAACAACTTTCCTACCGCGAAATAGGCTTGACGTAAGGTCGGTGTGAACACTGAGGAAAATTGTTAGTATTTGGGCTTGGAGAGTAGAATTGAACAATGTTTGGTGTTAGCTCAAAAACATCCTCCCACCAACCATAAAAATCTAAGAGAGGTACCATCCTGGCAGCTTACTTTGCTAATCGTTCCATGTATCCTGGCATAGGTTTTCTTTGGTAAAGACAAGAGAGATCTAAGAAAAGGAGGAGGATTTCCAGTAAAGTACATGATTAAATCATTATGATTATCACAGTTTGATATAGTAAAAGGACACATAGCTTGTTGTAAAATAAGCTTTGTAATGATTTCGAACTCGATGAATATTAACAAAAGTAATAAGTGAACGAAAGATGAATTGTAGGAAACCTGAGAAAAGATGATGAAGAGATATTACCAAAGTTTCCTTAGTCGACTATAGAGGAACTTCAGATTAATAATAAAATTTAATAAATATTCGCTTTATATTACAGTATATAGTTTACCATTTACCAAAATAATTTTGCACTTGCGGTTGCCGAAATAAGACGATCTGATTCTTTAATGTCCTAAAACAATTACATCTTAAATTTTATATCAAACAAATGAAATTAAAAATATGAATGCTTGATACAATCCATTAAAGCTCGTCCCTTCTGAATGATGGGATAGAAGTTATGTGATATTGATAATATGGTATATATGTAAACAAATAATATAGAATGATTATAAAAGTAACTCAAGTAATAGGACATATTATTATATATAATGAACTACTTATATATATAGGTCAGAGTTTCTAAAGCTGGTTTTCCTCAAATTGAAATTAAAAAAGAAAAATAGCTCTCTATATTGAGCACATACATTATGAACTCAACGAGTTCTAGATGATTTGAATAAGAGCTCGGGAAGTCTCTCGGTGATCAATAGAATGTCTGATATGTGCTTCGGCAAGGTATGCAAGTGAGTGTAGGATAAGTTTTATTTCAGCTCATATTGTGCAGTAGCGTTAAGTTCACAACAGATGGACTCAGCGCTAAAGTGGTGCACAAAGCCATAAATAGCTCATTTTTGGTTTTATATTCCTTAAGATTTTGTAGATTAATTTTTCTTATGGTTTCTTATTATAATTAAGCCATTTTATTAATAGTTTTTTATTGTTTTCTTACTTGTTAATTTGTTCTTAAATACATAAACTAGAGTATCACGCTACTTAATCTAGTTCACTCCTACCATCGCTTAATGCCCTATAAGCTATAGCACACTCATATATTACTCATCTGAGGAGAGATTGTTATAAAATTAATAATTAAAAATTATAATAATTTATTGTTAAAATATATTTTATTTAATTTATATTTATCTTTATTATTTATTATAAATAATATATCTTATATATTATTAGTAGATATACTAGTTATTTATACAATTGTTTCCTGTAAATATTTTTAACGTCATGTTGAGCAAGGCGCATATGGTTTGCGCACATGATATACCTATATTTATCCTTTTACTTGGATAATATACTTTAAAGGTTAAACAGTAAGGCTGATAAGTTAGTTAATTTGCAGAGGTATTTAAAGTTGTATTTGTTTTTATAGGTAGAAATAGTAAACCTTGTTCTAAACATTGTACGATAGTCTACTAAGTTCTACTTAATTAGACTATATTATACTATAATTTTTATAGGGTAATTGAAATGGAATCCGGTGAGTCCCCATCTTGGCTTTTTAAACAACTAGTTGGGGTAAAACAACAATTATCTATGATAAATACTCTTTATCGTTATTGAGACATTTAGCACCATATTAAAGTTAAAAAATAGAAAGTGAATAATAGTTGCTCTTTTGAGAAACCTAGGTTCACTAGATTAGCCTAGCATTATTTTTATGCCATCTGGAAAGTACATATAGCCTGTTCGTCAACCAGTGGATTTTAGGGAATAATTTCTGAGATAGAAGGTAGTTAATATGAGGTGCATCGGTAGAGATATAGATTTTATTTGACATATATAGTGAATATTATTATATTTCGATTAGTTAAATTATTGAGCTGGCATGTCATGATAGATAGTATCTCAATTAAGTGGTGGCTTACACTCTAATCTATAGAGAGATAAAGCGCGATTCTGCTAATTATGGTAAATTACATTTTGAATAGGTTGATATTAGTAAATTGATAAAATTCAATGTTATGGTAATACACTTTTCATTGATTGTACCTACTTTAGAGAATAGAGTGTTGAATGGAAATGAAGCTAATCAAGCTTTATATTACTTCATTATAAGAGTATTGTATGTTATTAATTTACTTCTCATAGAACAGAAGAGATGTTATGTCACTGAGGAAGATGTATCATAAATTGTGCTTGCTAATGAAGTTGTGTAATAATTTCTAATTCTGTTAATATGAATATTTTATGAGTAGTAGCATTATATGCTATGATTGAATCAGTTAGTATTATTTTAAATGCCTTATCACTTGCAGATAGAAATGGGGGATATCACTACTATGAATATTGTAACTATCATTTAAAGGAAGCATAGATCTCTAGGATAACATCATTTCTCCACGTAGTCATTTGATAACAAATTCGTAACCTAAAAGGCAAGAAATATAGGAATATAGTATAGAAACTTAATCTCCACAAAGAATATGGCATAGTTTGGTTAAGGTAGCAAAGCGCTCGAATTTGCTAGGGTCTCTGATTGGCAATTGTTTTCTTTGTTTTAACTGCCTACAGAGAATAAATTTGGGTTTGTTTCTTTAACTAACATCATTGTTTATTTACGACTCGTTCAGTATAATGATATATGTAAAATTATTAAAATATAACATAACTAGAAGACCCAAATGCTCTTCAACTCGCGAACTAAAACAATAAAGAGAAACTATTGAAAGACCTTAAACTAATTAGTCCTGCAGTAATGGAACCGCATATCTTAAACTTAAAACACAAGTATATCACAGAGGCTCGTGAAAAGTTTTAATCATTGAAATCAATTGTCAAACTGTTAGTAGATTATGATAGTATGGAAAAGCATTTTGGCAGTACTTTTAATACTGATGGAATAGTAGGAATTGAATTATCACTGTTTGATTATCATTATTATATTTATTTTATTATTTTATTATTATTATTATGTATTATTCATATTGAAACTAATTCTGGGTCTTATGCCTTGGAGCCCTAAAGGAATAGAAATGCAGAATGGTGCTCCATCAGAAGAGCCTCTTTTTATAAGTTAGCAGAGTTAGATATATACAAATTAATTGGCTTGTTAAATAATAAGGTCTATGTTTTTTAAGAATTATTTTAACATTACAACATGAATTGTATAACTTTTGTGTAATTTTGAATAAACACTTGAAATTAAAATTTTCCTCAATTTCTTTTTGCTGTCAGACATTGAATCATCTGCGTGTGAAACTCATAAGGACAGAAAAGTTAATATAAATTTTATATTGGACGTCAACATTACTTTATAATAATATATTAATATTTTTCTCTGTTTGTAATGCGTCGACTCATATCGAGAAGGTATTGTTTAAAATTGTATACTCATGATATATATTAATATGTTATACACTCAGAAAGGAAAAATATCGTGGATCACTAATTGTAGTGATCAGACATCACTACTCACACACAATGGTTTTGAGTGTTCGACTTACTCATGGAATCATCACACTCTGATAAGACAGTTTGCATGTGTGATATTTTATGTAAATTTTATTTTATCAATAGTCATTTCATTTTTCTCAGCTTTATGATTTATTAGTCTCTCTAAACCTATGTCATAGATTTTGAGCAATATCATTATATATATAATATTAATTAAATATTAGTATAAATATTACATTATTCATCTGTTATTATTATTATTGTTATTATTAGGTATGTATAATATTGTATTTTGGTGATTGTTTTAGATAGCTTCATTATTGAATATCCAGTAGTGCTAAGTTCGTGTTAGATGTGTAGTAGTCAATGCTTTGAGAAGTATATTCCAGATAAATTTAAGAGTCGCAACATATCAGTAGTTTTTGTAGAGATAGCTCTTTGAGTTGGTTACTAAAGTGATGTTTGTTGTAGTGAGGACAGATGTTGTATAATATGGATTTATACATTCTTTTGTATATAATACAAATAATTTAGCGTGTTCCTTATATATTTAAATGTTAAATATTTGATAGAGAGTGTCTCTACACGATTGAAAACATTCTTCAGATTTTCATTTTCATCCTCTGTGTCATGATTCAGGGAAAATAATGTCAGGGCATCCGAAAAATATCTCGCCGTTGGTACATCAACCAATAGGGTGTATGTGGATGAGTCAGAACTGTTTGCCTGTAACTTGAATCACAAATCACTAACTTATAGTGCATAGGCAGAATAGGGGAATTAAGATAAAGTTTGTAAAGAGGTAATTTTTGTAGGGCTAGTAGCGAAGCCTTTGCTACTCCTCAACGTGCATATGAATCTCAGTTTATCTTTCTAGCACCAATCTTCTATAGTAATAGCTTGAATAAGCTTGCTCAAATTTTTAACTTGTTTTAAAGACATTAGTTTATTTTCTTTTTTAGCTTTAGCGATCTTGATTGCTACTAAATTGAAGGTACAAAGTATTAAAGTTGATAATAATTTAAAGTATGTATGCTCTTTGTGATACTGTGGGGACTCGTGAGTGTGTTATCACTGTGAACTTATAGGCTTGCCCGCTTGTGTTGGGAATGCAGAGAATAGTGCCTTGCGAAGGAAGAGATTGCAAGACTGTGTGGAAAATATGAATGAATTGAAAGAAAAAGTATATGAGTTGAGAAGGAGGGAAGTGGTCAAGCAAAAAAAGTTAGTAGGGATGTCGAAGCGAGGAGGGAGCGGGATATAGGGTTAGAGAGGGCTAGTGATTCGCCTAGGCAGGAAGATGAGGGGGAAGGAATAAGTAGTTGAAGTAGCGTATCTGGCAGATAACTATAAAGAGATTGTAGAGATAACTAGAAATAAAATTAAGCTCTGTTAAAAAGATGATGATCTCGAGAAGATCGAGTCGCATAGTGACCTGAGTGACCTTGTAGTAACAGGTGTACGAGCATGTGTCCTCAGATGGGGAGCGGATCAGAGAATGCCAATTAGGGTATGATTGAATTTTTCTAAAGGGAAGACCGGGAATACAATTTCTAATTGGAGAATCTATGATACGATATGCCTAGATAGGACTTTTCAAATAAGAATAAAAAGAAACAATTGAGGGTATGTTATCCAGGTGGCAGAGTGAGTGATATCGTGGATAAGTACTAGATAGAGAGATTGATTCTGTCAAATGAGTTTGATTCAACATGTGAATATGGTTAGGATGGAGTAACAATCGAATATAGAATGGACATGAGGAAGGCGTCAGAAGAAAAACTTAAAGTCAGCAAGATTATAGGAGATTTGAATTCAGAGATGAAGCTAGTAGATAAGAAGTGCATGAAATTTTCTGGGATTTTACCTAGTTAGGATTGCTAGGTAGGAAAATGGGGGTGTTAAGGTGCTTTGGTTGTAATGAAAGGGATTTAGGAATTATGTTTTATTACAGGATATAAAGTAATTAGGTTTTTGAGATTTGTGCGATGGAGAAATTTCTAATGTGGATATATTACTATTTTGAGCTAGATGAGTGTTTCACTTGAAGTACGTTGAGTTGTTGGGTATCTTTTCGCTGACAGCAAATAGTTATGGGAGACTTGTAAGAAAATAGGTCAGTAAACCCGTTGGGGTGGATGGTGCTTCCTATCTCGGAACACCTTGGATCGAGTCGTATAGAGAACATGGCATAATTGTTAATAGTGGTGATATACTAAAACTAGTGTTGTTACCGGTTCAAAAAATAATGATGTTAGCAATAAAAATAAGCACTCTCTTCTGAATTATCAATATGACTTCTTCTCATCGACAAATGCTCATAGGCTTAAGAAATAAAAAAGATGAGCTGATTAGTTAACCATAAATGAAATCTGGACATTATTTGCATAATTGAGGCATGGGTTAATGAAGGATTATATGGATGACTTTTCAGGATATGAAATAGACGGATATTCACTTTTATACCAGCATAGAGGAAAGAAAGGTGGGGTGTGGCGCTTTATATTAAAAGCAATATTCAAATCTGTATTATGACTGCTTTTAAAACTAATCTTATGAAATCGGTATGGGTTAGATTCCTTATGTTAATAAACTCATGATAGAATAGGGGCATTTATAGACTCCTGGCCAGGTCAAGATTAGATGCGGAAATTGTGGAAGAAATGAGACAGCATGGCCACAGTAAAGAAAAAGGTAAGGTCATAATGGTGAACTTTTAATTTTTCCTGGCTTCAATGGGGGATTCTTGTCTAGATACGGACAGGTATGTGTCAGTATTTTATAATTGTGATACTAGATAACTTTTTGAGCAGATGGTCCATGAACCCAAGACACAATGCACTATTGAGACTTAATATTAACTAATGATGAGAGTATGGTGGATAGATTAGCAGTTGAGGAGAATTTAGACTTAGTGACCATAATATGAATTAGATTTACAATATGAATGTGATTTGGGCCCAAATTGCACTAGGCTCACAATAAGGATACAATCCTAATTATTCCGAAATGGCGATTTTTACTCAAAATTATCGAGACATGCTTAGTAAAGATGTGACTGGATAAGATAGTTTAAAGACAAAACTGTTTATCAAGTGGAACACTTTTACACGCACGTTATTTAAATGAATATTCAGATCAGTAGCTTCTTTATAAATAAACTCTCATTCAGATAGTGGGAAGAGAAAATCCTGTTCGGTGGCAATAGAGAGATAAGAGATAAATCATGGAAAAGCTTTAGATTTTTTAAAATATTCAAGGATAGTAATAGGAAAGATGATTTCAGAACAATTAAAACTAGGACAATATAGTAAACGAACCTTACCACGTCAATAAGAAAAGGCAAGAGAGAAGAGCATAAAATAAATAAGCAAGGAATAGTAAAAGAGGAACTGAAGAAGTTTTTTAGAGGCTGTTCTCACTAAATTTACATAATAATAGTAAGAATTGAGACAATGGATCCTATTAAAGATTGAATTGAAAATTTAGTTAGTTCAGTAAGGAGTTGGTCAACATTTTAAATGCTTTTTTGCTTCAGTGTTTACTGAGGAAGATTAGAATTAGATAGTTTGGAGACTAATAGTTTCTTGTATGCATGTAACAAATAGACTTACAGATTTGAATTTGATGTAAAAGATAATAAACGTTTACTAGACCATATTGACCCCAGTAAAGCTGCAGGCCCTGATAAGGTATTATTAGCGCGGTAGAGTATTTATTTTTGATAATAGAGGTAGTACGAAGCTTGTGCACTGTATCTTGATTTTTAAGCGATCTATAACATTTGGTGAGCAGCCAGGTACCAGATGACTGGAAACAGCATATGTTTGTGCCTATTCATAAGAAAGGTAGTAAGGAGATTTGAGTAATTATAGGCCAGTTATGCCTAACATCTCTGGTTGTAAAGGTTCTGGAAATGTTATTATCTAGAAGTTATAAAGAGAAATATTATAAGTGAGTAATAACAACGGTATTGTATGACTCAGCATGGTTATCAAGCAAAGTGGTAAGATCATGTCAGAACTCAAACCTTTAGAAATTTATGGATACATTACTGACTTGCATTGACGAGGAGATCCAGTTGATATTATATATTTAACTTTAGCAGCTTTTGATAAGGTTCCACATAAGGCTGATGAACGAAGCATATAAATTCAAAAAAATCTTTACAGCAATGTTGTGAGTCCACTAGTGGAGTGGTACTAGTTTGGATTAAAGAGTGGTTGTGGAATAGAAAACATGGTGTACAACTAAATGGCAATAAGTCCCATGGGAAAATTAGTGAAGAGTGGGTGTCCGACAGGGTTCAGTGCTGGGGCCTGTTGTTTCTCATATATACTCAATGATTTCGACGCAGGGACTTAAATGCATGTTTTCTACGTTTGCTGATGATACCAACATGTGGCCACCTCGTTAGGAATAGTGAGGATGTTAAGAGTTCAAATGAATCTTGATACACTTCTTGGGTGGGGCAGATAAGTGGCAATGAATTTTAATTAAGTAAAAAGTTTTGGTGTTTCACCTAGGTTACTCAAATAAAAGTTTTAACTATGATATGAATGCGGAGGATTGGCTTGCGTCTGTGGACCAGGAAAAGATTTAGGTGTGATTATTAAGCAGCAATTTGAAAGTAGCCTAATCGGTGTTTGGAGGCGAGAAATAAAGTAATAAGATGCTGGGCATAATAAATCGCAATGTTAGGTTAGCTAGGTTAAGGAAGTAATAAGTAAACAATATAATAGCTATGTTAGGCCAATAATAGAGTACTGTGCTCACAAGTTTGGGCCCCTTACTTAAAGAAAGACTTAGATTATGCCTAGAGAGAGAGTGCAGCGTAGAGCAACAAAGATGATTTCTGGTTTTGAGGGAAAGGGTATGAGGATAGGCTAAAGGAGTTAAGGCACATGTTTTCTGTGATAGCGACCGATTTTCTCAAGAGGGGAAGATACAGTCTACAAATTTTTAACTCATATTCTATTGATTTACGTGAGACAATAAATCTTTATAGTAGAGCACGGACGGGACCAGGGGGCATAACAAGAAATATTAACAGAAGAAAGCATTCACCATCTTGATCTACAGAAAGTATATACCAATTTCTAGTAATAGGAGTTGTTAATAATTTGGATAAATTTGTCACACTTGGAGGTTGTTGAGTGTGACTCAAATTGCAAACATTTAAGAAAGCGCGTTGGATATAGGTATATGATGGGTTGGTATCACATAGATATATTGTGATCGAAGTCACAATATTGGCTGGTTTTTTAGTTATAGTATTAGTAATGTTAAGATATGCATAGATGAATGACCTAACTTAGTTATTTAAGGCATGTAGATGGTTTGGGTATAACATGTATCATGTTTTTTTTTTTTTTTTTGACTAAGCCAAATGTGGATTTTGGTTACCTAAATGACATAGCCTAGGGTGGCTTTGTTTGGATTTGCAGGAGAGCATGTTTGGTTAGTGGGTTTGACTGGACAGTCTCGATAGGAGGCGCATGTGGCTTCTTACTGTCTATATTTCTTATGTTCTTATGTTGCAACAGCTTAAATTTCCATCCAACTCTTTCCAATTCTCTTTGCATTCTTTTATAATTGGTTTCTCCTTGTCATGGTTAGTCTTCTCTATCTCCATTTCACCTATCCAAGTTAATATTTTCCCTTGATTACTTCTCAACGAATGATGTTGCAACAAATTTTCCCATTTCTAAGTTTGCAGATGAATCAAGTGGCCACCACAGTTAGGAAAGATTCAATGTATAAAGATTCAAAAATGATCTTGATAACTTCTGGGTGGGCAGATAAGTGGCCAATGAATTTTAATAGTAAAAAGTGGTAAGGCTCTTCTCCTAGGTTTACTCAAAATTGAGAGGGTGTTGCATAATTAATATGAACCATGTGAAGTATTGGCTTAAATCTCCATCAGAATTTAGGGACTGGTTGAAGCAGTAATTTTGAAAGTACTAATCAGTGTTTGGGAAGCTAAAGATTAAAGCTTAATATAGTATGCTGGCATAATAAATGCGAATAGTTTTACAAAGAAGGTAAGTTTTAAGTAAATTGTATAATAGCTCTGTTAGGCCAGTAATAGAGTATTGTGCACAATTTTGGGCCCCTATTTAAAGAAAGACTTAGATATACTAGAGCGAGTGCAATGTAGGGCAACATCAGGGATGATTTCTGGGTTTGAGGGTAAGAGCTATGAGAAATTCCGTGATTAGTTAGTAATCTATCATTCAAATGGTTACAGAAGAACTAAAGTAGTAAATGATACAAGTCACAAATAAAAAGTATATATCATTGTATCTGCAGAGTGTGTAAAGGTGTTATAGTAGAGCATGGACCAGGTGACCAGGGGCATAATAATGAAAAATTAAGAAGAAAGCATGCATCTTGATATAAGAAAGCATGGCCACAATTCAGTATAGGGTTGTTAAATTTTTGAATAGTCTGCACAGGAGGTTGTTGAGTGTGACTCGATATCAACATTTAAGAAAGGGTTTGGATAGGTATATGATGGGCTTTGGGTATCATATAATATATTTAAGAAGCCAAAATTGGCGGGTTTTAGTTACGGTAATATAATGTTAGACTGCATGCGTGACATAACTTAGTTATCATGCATGTGGATGGTTTGGGTATCATATATATATATTAGTTTTGACTAAGCCAAAAATTGGCGGATGTGATGGTTTGGGTATCATATTATATATATATACTATAAATATATATATTATATATAAAAAAAAAAAATATATTATATAATACATATATATATATAAGTATATATATATATATATATATATATAACATATATTATATCTATATATATATATAAAATATATTTCGTGATGGCAGAATTATTGTGAACTTTCATCATTAAATAATTGGAAATGACAAAATAGATAGAGATATATATGTATTTATAGATATTATATATTATATACTTCATTAATATAATAAATAATATATATATATATAATACGGTATATAAATAGTAATAATATATATATATATAACTATATTCATATATATAAATATATAAATAATTATATATTATATATATATATATATATATATATATATATATATATAATATATAATATAATATTTAGATATAAATATATATATAATATAAAATCATAGTTTTGACTAAGAAGCCAAATTGGTGAATTTGTAGTTACAGTAATTTGAAAAGCCCTAGGGTGCTTGTGGATTTGCATGAAAGATGTTTGGTTAGTGGTTGACGGGAATCTGCGACAGGCATGTGGCTTCTTATGTTCTATTTCTTAATAGTCCCACCCATTTCCATCTCTTCCTCACATCCTGCCTTTCAATTTTCTGCTGCCCGTTCCTCTTCCGTAACACCTTATTTGAAATAACCTCTGACCATTTTACTCCAACTATTCTCCTCATACATTTTTTTAAAGACCTGAACTTTACTCATTATTTCATTATTAAATTAATTATTTCATTATTATATTATTTGTTTATTATTGTAATTTTATTAATCCTCATTAATATAAAATGTTTAAGTAGATAAAATAATTTGGAATGTTTGCTCTTAATTTCAGAGCCGCTTCTGCTCTTGACCATTGCATAGCAAAATTATCCACGAGTCTTTCAGAAGATCCACTTTGCTTGAAGTTCAGTGGAGTTTCCCATTTTTCAAACAAAGTATATATCAAGTAGTGTATCCGTCTCTAAATTTATTCATATTTTATTAATTTTCATGAGACTTACTCTTTGAAATTATTATAATAATAGTTGTTTTATGTAAATTTTAAATATTTGGGTTCTACATAATGTTATAACATGTTATAAATCTTTGTTCCATCACGAGGTTCAAACAATTTCCAATTTATTTATTTTATTAGTTTATTTTAGATAGAGCAATTTCATAGAAAATTATTACTATTTTTATTTATTTATTTATTTATTTATTTATTTATTTATTATTATTATTATTATTATTATTATTATTATTATTATTATTATTATTATTATTATTTTATTATTATTATTATTATTATTATTAATTATTATTATTATATGGACTTTTGTGGATGTGGGTGGATTTTTGGCTGCGACATTCACACTTAAGGGTATGAGGGGGGATTTCTTTTCAACTTAGGTCATGCTCTTCTGCCTACCTATTCTGATTCCGGTGTTTGTTGCACACTCCATTCCTTTTTCTATGGGGTTCCATGGGGAGGATAAAGAAAGGAATAAATTATATATCTTCTTCTTCATCTACCTTTTTTTCCGGCCAAGATTGAAAGTAAGTGCTTACATGATCCAAGATTGAGAAGTAATTGGTTTGCGTAAATACATGCCATCGGAAGAAAAGCATGTTATGGAGAATAATGAACAAAAGTCTAAAGAAAGCCAGCCCTACCGCCCTCTGTACATTAATTAGTAAGAACTCGTCGAAATCAGAAAATCGCCCTCGCGACCCTAGAGTTCCTTGGACCGCGACGGATCTCCACTATGGTAAATCGTAATGTAGGGTTCATTCCCTGGCCAGGTGCCACAACCATACCCCTCCACAAACCCCTCCATTCACTCCTATTATCACTTTTATTTCTCGCTCTGCCAAACTCACATTTCTCTGCTTCAGACATTCGTTCACTGACTCATCCACTTTTTCTTCGGTTTCCCAGCCCCACCGGTCGATTCCCAGCACATTCACCACCATACATCCGCTTAACCAACCAACATCCATCCATCATGCCTTCCATATGACCAAACCCTCACTATGTACTTTCATTATTCTCTCATTTACCCCTTTCTTCCAACAAAACCACATAACTATCTTACTAGCGCTTCATTGCTCATCTTTATCACTTTCTTCTTCACGAAACACCTAGCTAGGTTATAAGGCGGTCTGGTTACCACCGCCTCCTAAGGATTGTCATGTCTGAAACGTTGACTTACTTTAGATGCTATGGGAGTCTCTTATCAGCCATCGTCTCATAATATACATTAACAAGGTAACAACATACCCTCATGTAAGACCCTGCGCACTCAAGACTTAGTCCCTTTAGTCATTAATAGCAATTGCACCAGCCATCCTCCTGCTATTCACAACTTTCCTACTACACTCTGCATCATCCGTTCCTTTTCATCAACAACATCCTCAATATTTAAACTCAGACATCTTGTTGCTGCTTGCTCACCATCTAACATATTTCACACCGAGGACTGTCCTTCACCTTACAACCATAACCCTTACTCTTATCTACCGTTTTCCTTTCAATACGATCCGTTTTTACCACAACCTTACTGCTCAATATCTCTCTTAACAATCCTCCTTCAAACTCTCTTCAGATTCACCACACATAAATTCTTAAATAACAATGTGCTGATACAATAGCGTTAAATAAGCAACCTCTCGTCTCTTACTTTCCTATTCTTTCGATTTAACTTCTATACACCTTACAACATTTTTTGCATAATTACGTTAATATTAATTAACCCTCTCCCCCCCCTCCTGCTCCTGCCCGCATCCCCCTAAATACATCATCATCCATCGCTCGTCCCCTTCCGTCCACAATTCCCAGCCTAATTTCTCCCGCCCATTCCTTCCACACCCACTGATCCCCAGTCCCACCGCAGCCTTGGTAGTCTCCCTTGTTGCGAACTTGCAAACCCTCGCCTATACCCAGTTATCACCTTCATCCGTCATCCACCTGCCCTCTCCCCCCGACCGATGGGCGTACACATCGCCACTCCCGAGCTCCCCGCTCCACACCCCATTCCCCGCCCCCACCCCAGAGCCTCCCCTTAGCCTCCGTGCCTATCCTACGCGACCGCCTCTCCAAGGCCACCCTCGCTCCTGTCCGTATCTTGTTCCCTGTCTACCGCATCTCACACACGATACTCTCCTTCTTCTCTGGAACACCCGCCACAAGATCATATATAATGGTTCGTACACCAACACCCGAGCCCCCCCACTGGTCACCGCCGTCCAAGCATACACGGGCCCGTGCCACGCCCATCTCTATTCTTTCATACCCATCATATACAAATTGAATACCAAGGGGATATAACACATCCCTGCCTCACTCCGCTATTAATATTAACAAATTTTTGACACCATTTGTTCTTACACATGCTCACTATCGTCATACATCTTTTTGATTCCATTCAGAAGCCTACACCAACACCATACATTACTACACTGCCATAAGGGCTTCCCTATTAATCCTATCTACGCCTGTTGCAAATTCATAAAACCTACAAACAATTTATTCTTCTCCTCATTTTCTCAGTCATTTGTTTCGATGTAAAGATTTGATCCACACATACCCTCTACCACTTCTAAACACGCACCTTGTTCTTCACCATTCTAGTCTTCAGTCATTCTCGACGCACTCTTTCTACTAAAATACCAGCATATATCTTCCCTACACACACTCAATAAACTCATATTCCCCTATATTCCAACAAGTTCCCTTATCTCCCTTAACCCTTATATAAGGGTACTATTACTGCTCTTCCCTAATCCATCGGAACTATATCCTCATAAACGCTTTTAATTTCCACAACTTCCAAATCCAATCAATCACCATCTCGCCTCCGTTCTTGATCAGTTCACCGTATTTCATCTATACCTGCAGGTTTACCATTCCTCAACTTTCTCACTCTACCCATTACCTCCTCCTTACTTATGACCTCATCCCAAAATACCTTTTCCTTTTGCACACTTTCAAACCCACACACATTCACTATCAACCCACTTTCATTTTTTACTGTTTAATATTATACAGATTCTCGAAGTGTTTTTTTTCCACACTCCCCTCACATCATTTCATCACGTTACAAAAGCACCATCCCTAAATTTTTCATTATCTAAGCAGGTTCCCCTCATTCTCATTCTTACCTTTCGCGGCATTCTCTTCCCCAGGAAAGCTCCTATTCTCCTTATGCGTGTCGGAATCTTGGCGGCGTTCGTGTTGGTAGCGTTCAGCTATGAATTCCACTTGTAAGTCCCATTCATCCTCCTTCCAAACTGTTCATTTACCACTTCTTTTCTTCCTACGGTATGCCACCTTTTAAGTATGTCCTTTTTTTTTATCTTATATACTTCCAAACGTCTTTCTCTTTTGAAATTTCATCATTAGCCCTTTAGTACATTCAACCACGCTTTTTCTTTTTTACTTTTCTAACCGCGTTGCATCACCTCTACAATTTCCACCCACTGCACTGTTTAACAAATTTTTACTTCGCTACTTTAGCCACATACAACATACTTCCTTTGCACTAACACCTGCTTCCTTCATTTCGCTCCAGATTGTTTCAGTTTTTCAACTTGTTCACATTCATCTGATTTACTTGCGAGTGTTCTTTATGACTTATCCTTATTACCTTTGTTCACTTAACTTCTCACTTAAATCTACCCACTTCTTTCCGTATCACTTCCTCTCCATCCAAGCCACCACTAACTTAATTTTACATACGACAACACATAATGATACGATAATCCCATTACTAATCCTCTCACTGATTTAAAATCCAACACATACTTCAAACATGCTTTTCGCTTCTTCACCAACACAAATCATCATACTTTTCACTTTCACGCAACCATCTCTACCCTTACAACCAACTCTAGTATACCTTCTGGATATCTTGTGTTTAAAGAAGTATTGACTTACACCCACATACCTGCGTCTCCTGGGTCACGAGAAGTCAATTCACCTTCCAACCATATCTCATTTTCATCCT
>JABUQX010119093.1:5000-25101 GCA_015478945.1 Trachelipus rathkii | reverse complement strand
AGTATTATTATTACTAGATACGTCATAAATTATGAATAAATACTATTTACGTCCCCTACCTATTACGCTATTCTCGATCGGGGCACAAATAATATACTTTTTATTCTCGGGAGGAATGTTGCAAAATAATTTTTCTAGTCCTTATATGACGATTATTTTTTATTGAGGTCTTATTTCTCTTTCGGAATTTCCGTCTCCCTCATACTATATTATTTATCTAGGGAATTGAAAATGAGCCTCTGGAGTATGGAGGCTTGAGCCTTGTTGCATTTTAGCTTTTAATGCTTTTAAAGCGTGAGTATTTTTGATAGTTTGGAGTGTGAGAATAGTTTATGTATAATAATTAAGTCTTCTCCTAATTCAGTTTATCTACGATAAATAATCTTAGAGTATACTTTAAATACTCATAATAATAATTAAATTAAATAAAACGCACGACGCACATTTTCTATAGGCTTTTGAATTTAAGTAGAGCTATAAAAAAAAATTATATGTTATGTGTGTACATAAAAGATATTATTAGATAATACTAAGTTGCTGTAAATCATATCTGCAATATTCAGTTTAATTTACATCTTTTTATTACTTAGATAATTTTTTAGTATAATCTCTCTCCGTTATCTCTTCTTTTTTCATCCAACCTTAGTTATATGTTAATATTATAGGCACCGTGTGTACGGGTATTAATTAATATATTACATAATTACATTTACAGATCATTTAGTTGCTAATAGGGTGTCTCCTATAGTTAAACAATATTCTTAAATTCTTAATATCTATATCTTTATTATTGTATCCCCCTACCTTTTTCTCGACGACCTCACGTTCTTCTACTCTACTTACTCACTTTTCGTGGTCCCGAATTTTCGCCGTTAGCTTATAATTAATAACTCTCAACCTGTGCGCTCGTAAAACTATATAAGTTAATGATTTCCGAGCGTCAAGCGTGAGAGTTAGGGAGTGAGCCCCCATCTCTAGTTACCTCATTATTGTACCTTATTTATACAGTTGTGCATATTATCGGCTAAAGTAAAGCATCCCTCTAGTTTCACTATGGCATACTATAATATATTCTCCGTTTTATATAATAATCATACGTATTATTAGGCAATTTTATTCTCAGTCCTCGGGTATAAAACACATCGTGCGAAGCAGTAAGCTCAGAGCTCTCTCCGTAATAGCGCAGCATACTCGTCGTCTCACACGGCATTATTCATTTGCCCTTACTATTATTTTGCTCCTTATATTTTATACATTCCTCGTGTATGTACGTGAAAATCTGTAGCTAGAAGTCTGGATAAGTGTACTATAAGCGGAGGTGAGTACCTAAATTAGTTTGGCGTGTGTCCGTATAAAGCAACGCGCTCGAAGGCTCAAAGACCATATAACTGAGCATGCGCCCGTTCTAAGGTAGTAGAGTGACACGTTTTAGCGATCAGGATACTGTAACTTAGATATAAATTTATAAATTAATTTTTATATATTATATTTATATAGTTTAGCATTACTACTCTATAAATTCATCCAAATTAATATCTTAACTATATATTTTTATACTTTATAAGCTTATAGTTATTATATAATTTAAAATAAATAAAATAAATTCTTATATTAGTCGCCACTCTCGCACTCAATATACTACTGGAAACGTTATACTGATTATTATCACTCTTATTAGTAATATAATATAGTGACGTTTCGTAAAAGCCTCCATAAATACATAAATGTACTCCTACGACAGTTATTACGAACTATTTTTTACCTACTATAGGCTTATCGTTTTGTGTGACCTCCTCTATATCTGAGAGTCGTTAATAGTGGGGATCTTCCTTCTAAATTTATTTACCGTTCTACCGATTATTTATATATAGTAGTAGGAAGAATGTGATATTATCGTGAGGTTTACATATCATTAATGCGTTTATTTTTTCTATGTCTTAATTTTATATTTCCTATATTATTCATTCATATATACGATTGGATCGTAGAACTTATCTTAGTTTTTATGTCCTAATAAACGATATAGTTGACGTTTTCGTACTACAGAGACGATTATTCTCGTTATCGTATTATATCACTATCTCGTCGGTTCTTTGTCGTCGTTATTCTCAATCATTAGCTCTCGAGTTCGTCTAACTACACATAGTTTTTTATATTGTCAAATATATAATATGAGTTTCCAATAGCTCTCACAAACAGAAACTGAATTACAATACTCTCTGACATATAATATTACAACAGATAGTTTCATCAGATTCAACGCAATCCCAAAACCGCGTAGAAATAAATAACATAGCAAAGGAGAATGCAGAATGATCCGATTGAGAAGGAACAAGAAAAAAGAAAGAGATAATAATAGAATTCTAATATATTTCAGTATAAACCGATACTCAATATCTACTCCTGGACATGGTGTCACATAGACTAAAGCTCAGAATCGAAGAGACTCTTGCGACTTAAGATATAATTATATGTTAAAATTATTGTGAGTAACACACACAACTGATAAGAATTCAACTTTTTCATGACGAGTGATCGACTATTTTGTAATGAATAAGCTCTCGAATTTTTGTTTAAGACTTCATTTTGATGAGCGGTTATATCACCACCTCTGGTTCTCCGTATATGTTATAGTATACTGTCTATCTATTTGGAATATTATAATACTATATCGTTATAATAACTGAGTACGGTTATACGAAGCTGATTAAAAATATAATGTGTTATAGGGCTCTTTCTCTTAAATACTTCTTGATACGTATATATAGTGACCTTGCATTCTTTTATTTTTTTGAGGCTTTTACGAAATAAGTCAATTATATCAGAATGAGGGATCTCGGACTTCTCCAGGTAATTATGGCGGGTGCGTATTACGTTGCTCTATTTCATTTATATCTTGTTATTTTTTATTAATTTTTTGTTATACCTCTCTATAATTACTATATTATTACCCTAGATAATAATTTAGTGGTCGGTATCTTTAGAGGATGCCCCGAGCAAGATACCTATACTCTCTCTAACAAACTCTGCATACCTGGGATAAAGTAAATAACATTTCTGGAATGCTGTCCATTTTAGTGCGTAGAGTAAGAGATTCGTTGATAATAAAAATAAAAGAATAAATCAGATAGAATTAAAAAAATATATATAAGATCTCTATAAAATTGCGGAAAATGTAAAAGGAATACATTTTTGGAATCCTGCAATAAAAAATATTATCTTACATAATAGAATAAGTTGTAAATAAAAATCAATAATTAATATATAAATTACAATTATTGTTTTTTACTAGATCTTAGATCCGTTTTTCAGTTTTGTTATTAAGAGATCTTTGATGTCAGTAGCAATCTGGCTGATTACGGAACAGTCTAAGAAAACTTCCACATATAAGGAGCTATCTCATAAAAAACTTATTGCTCTTTTTTTTATATATTTATTCGCCATCAGTCACTATCGAAACATCAGGATGGCAGGAGTCGGTTGTCTCTCGGCCTTCGGGGAACTACGGGGTAGGTGCTATTCCCTCCTCTCTCCGGGTGGAGGTGTCCTCGCGATACGCAGACATACCGTTTGAGTGATTTGGGTGATAGCTCTCGCGGGGTTTCCATACGCGACCTCCTCTCTTCTAACGGTGGTATGAGTTTAAATCAGATATCCCGTCGTGTTTTCGGCGCCCATCAGGACTCGAGCCCACTAGCTTGTCTCGTAGAGTCCATTATAAGAGATTTACAAAAAGGATGTTGGAATAATCGTGCAGTATAAGTTTTTTACAATTAGATTCCAGCTACTCTTTCCTCTCAAATGGAACTGCCTAAAAAAATTAATATTTTTTAATCATATTCATAATAACTGTGAAATTCTAAAACAAAATTGTGATAATAAATAACAATTAATATTTATATTATATCAATATAAGTACACATTTAGCACGCCCGTGAATATAAAACTCTCTGCTCTCTATAAGGATACACTCGATTAAAAATTATTTTTATCTGCAACACTCCTCCCGAGAAGTATAATAGTACCAGTTATAATTTTAGTGTATTCCTCGAATCGATAAGTCTGATTAATAAGATATAGTGGGACTCATTGAATGAAATCTCATTTTACTAGTACTGATTATTTTATATTTGAGAATTGATCGCTTTATCTATTCTGAATTTTTACAATTTCATTAAATTAACAATGTTTTACTTTGTCCTCATGTTCCTTAATTTTTCCTATTAATTATCTCACCATATAACTTATATTATTTCACTAGTATAATAATCATTTATTTCTCGTGTTTCCCCTTTATCATCCTCAAATATACTCGATAGTTGTACGTATATTCTGATTTAACATATTACCTGAAGATACTAGATCCTCGGCGTTAATATGGTCTCGATCACATCGAAGGCTATATAGGGTTTACTCCTCTCCTATGGTCATAGTATTCAACTCTAAATTATAAATTGATCTCAGTGTGATTCTCTGGGTATAATGATCTGCACTAATAAATAATACTACCCTGTAAATACTCAGATCAACGGCCAATTAAAATAAAATTCAACTTTTAAAAGTAATTCTCTTACCTATCGGTTAAGTACTCTCTTATATATTTTAATATTATCTAAATTATATCTCCTTGATCATCATGTGATTTCTAATTGTATGTTAACATGTTTATATATTAATATATAAATAGTTCGATAAAGGTCTGAACATTGATATAAAAGGTGTGAAATAAAGTTGCATATGACAATGCACTACATTATAAACTAACTCAAAATAGTATAATTCCTGTAGTTCAGGGAAATCTCTTATATTTTGTGAGTGTACGATTTGATTCGAGATTATATTAGTATATCGATAGGTACATTCATATTTATATAGAATAGTTTTCACCTTTATTGAACGGTTCTCTCGCGCTGCATAGTGAAATACTCAGTTACAAATTATTGGACTATATATTAATTTTACCGCTTTATTACTCGAGTATACATTTTATTAAGGCTGTGGTATAAATAAAATATGCTGGTACTTCAATTACTAAACGCAGTAGATAGGATTACTTATTCTAATTTATATTTGGCTGGATAAATGATATACTAACCGTAAAATCCTGATGATCTAACTTATATATACGATAGGACGTTTCGATATAGGTACTTTGATAAGCATTTTATGGACTACATCTTTAATAAATTATTAAACCGAAAAAAATATTATAAATAGGTACCTCCATACGTTCCTACTCGGGGGCTCTTACCTCGAATTACATTTCACTTTTATGATTGGTTTGCTTGGGATGCTGTGGGTGCTTGGGATTAGCAAATAATAAATTATTTTTCTTTTTAAAATTTTGCTTCACAATTCTAATAAAATTGGTTAACTCATTTGGTCGATTGTCTTAATGATTTTCCATAGTTTTTATTATTATTATTATTATTATTATTATTATTATTATTTATATATATATATATATATATATATATATATATATATATATATATAATATATATAGCAACAACCTTATAATAACTGTATATATATATATATATACTTACTATATATAATAATATTTATATATATATATTAATATATATATATATATATATATATATATATATATATATATAATGTTACAATGCGTGTACATGAAGCAGAATGAAATTAATATGCAATATATTTGAAATAAATGTTGTTGTTTTGTTTTTGTTGGGTATTTAGTAGTGCCAGCTGAGCACTGTGGCACTGCTCAGCTGGCTCATTTCTTCTGTGATATTGCTTATAAAGAGAGATAAAAAGGAGGTGGAGCTTGGAAAGTAAAAAATAATGTTTACCATGACATCTTTAGATTCCGAATCATTTCTGCTTTTACTCAATAGTATCTCTCCTTTAAAGAGTAACAGTTATTGAGAGAGAGAGAGAGAAGAGAGAGAGAGAGAGAGAGAGAGAGAGAGAGAGAGAGAGAGAGAGAGAGAGAGAGAGAGAGAGAGAGAGAGAGACTTGATAATATATATGTTTGTATATATAGATATTTATTTATATGTAATAATAATAATAATATATGTATATATAACTATATATAACAATAATAACTTAATATATATATATATAATATATATATAACATATATATATATATTTTATATTTATATTTATATATGTATATATATATAGCATATATGTATATATATATATATATAATAATATATATATATATATATAACGTAATATATAAAATAACAATATATATGACAAATATCTACGCGCTTATATATATATAATATGTTATATATAGCGCTTATACGTATAAATATAATATACCATATATCATATCTTCTACATAGTATCAGAGGGTAAAGGGGGTGAGGAGGAGAAAGGATAAATATTTTTATAACATATTTTATTGATTAAATAAATTTGGCATTTGGATGCAAAACGAGAAAACTAGTGAGTTGTTAAATATAGCTTCTTGATGTTCTTAGACCATTCATATGATCAGTAGTAATATTAGGTATTTTGGATTTTCAATAGCTCTTGTGCCGGCTGAGCGCTGGTCATTTGACCACAGGTGCCAGGAACCTACCTGAGGCTTTTTGGCACCGTAATTTTTGGCACCTTCGAAGAAGGGGTGTGCCAGCCGGATGTGGAGCATCCGTCGTACGTGTCACCCCCCTATTTTGCCCCCCTAATTTTTGAGAACCCCCTTTTTTGAATATTTGACCTTTTGTTTTCTACGGTCCATTTTTGAGAACCCTAATTTTTTTCAGATACGTTAGTTAGTTATTTTTAAGTTTGTGTAGTTTATTTTGTTCATGTTCTTTCATGAGCCTTTTTTAATGGTGTCAACCTTGTTGTTTTTTCGTTACGTTCCGCCATTTTGTTTTATAAAGCGTCTTGTTAATCTTCGTCATAATTTTCAATCGTCGTTTTCGTCGGGATGAATCGCAAATTCATCGTCCACGCCATCGTCGCGTTTTTAACAAATTCCGCAGTCGCCTCCACTGGCCCGAATCGCCTAGCAAAGCGCTTGAAGACTGAAACGCATTCGTAGCAAAGAACCGCGCAGCACCGCACCGCACCGCACTGCACCAAGCCGGATAGTTTTTTTCGCTGTTTCGCATCCTCGTTTTTCTATAACTCATGAATGTATTTTAATATCCACGAATGCATCCATAGACACATACACTCACCCTTATACACACACACCCTCATCATCCCAGTCCTTCCCTCCTACCCCGTTTCATTCACCGTATCTCTATACC
This sequence comes from Trachelipus rathkii, assembly GCA_015478945.1. NCBI lineage: Eukaryota > Metazoa > Arthropoda > Malacostraca > Isopoda > Trachelipodidae > Trachelipus > Trachelipus rathkii. The sequence goes on along the minus strand of JABUQX010119093.1, from coordinate 17,849 downwards.
CGTTCCACTCACCGTGACTGCTTTATCTGTCTGTGCTCTCCAAGAAGGTCTTCCTAATCCCCTATACCATAAATTTCATTGAATCTATTTTCAAATTTGCCTTTCACTATATATATATATATATATATATATATAATAACATATATATATATATATATATATAATATATATATATATATATAACTATTTGTTGTATATATATATTTTTATATTTTTTTTTCTCTATATATATATATATATATATATATATATATATATATAGTTGCTCTTGTACTCTTCTGGAAGGTTTCACGGGTATCCTGAACCCCTTGGGCACTCTTTAAGGAATGGTCGCCACATGTCATTTTATACTACTACTTAGTCATGTATATGCACAGACGTTTGCGCATACATGTATATGCATCATGCGCACGCGCATAACATCTTCTATCTTCTGATGCGAATCATCCCACCCACAAGAATGAACAAAGGAATTGTGGGAATTTAAAAAATGTGACCTATACCAGTCACTGACCGAACTGGAACTCGACCCGTAGCCTCTTAAGGAAGTGTATAGGACTTAACTAATTGGGCTCCGTCTGAATGCCCTTTAATATATAAACAAATGTTACTTATATATAAATCATTTTTATGCATACAAAAATTTTGGAAATAGCTATTTCCATATTAAAAGTTTAGAAAAAGCGTATCTCGATTTTGCATTTTATATATATGCATTTATACTTATATATATATATATATATATATATATATATATATATATATATATATATATATATATAACATATATATATATATACTCTTTATATATATATATATAACCTTAACATATATATATATATAACATACTACTACTATATATATATATATATGCTCATATATATATATATACAACGAGAGAGAGAAAATCGCTATCATCCATACACACACTCATACATATAAACATACTTACACTCCACATACACACACACACACACACCCGTTACATACTTATGCACACACACACACACACTTTAGGCTACTTATACACACACACATACACCCACCCATAGACACTTCCTCAAAAATGCACCTATACACATGCCTAGACACATACACCCGCCCTATATACACACACACCCACCCTTACCGACCCTGCCATGGATACATACACCAACCCTAGCTCACACCTACACCCACGTCTACACACACTATGACACTTATGCACACACGCACACCCGCTAGGCTATTTATACACACACACATACGCTAGGCTTTTTATACACACATACACCCACCCATACGCCGTAGCTCACACCTATACCTACACACACAAACACACATACCTAGACCCACCCTTGATACATATACCAGCCGTAGCTCACACCTACACCTACACACTCACACACATATATATATATATATATATATATATATATATATATATATATATATATATATATATATACTTATATATATAACATATATATATATATATACACCTTTTACTTAAAATAAAAATGAGTCATGTATCAGGGAACGGTATCCAGAGGAGCGTTTGGGGTAAAGCTCCATCAGCGACTAATTCACAATTGATGAGTCGAGTACTGAGGCCATGTAGTTACACTCTAAAACCAGGAAAAGCTGACCAATAACATTAAAATTAGAAATCTATTTAGGAAGTTATCAATATAAATAATGAAAAAGAATGAGGAATGAGAAAGGAAGAGAAAAAAAATCAGAGTGTCTGATATATAATCATTTTATTTTACTACAATTGTACGAAATTTTATAAAAACATTAACCTTACATACCTTAAAGCAGTAAATCAGTAAATCAATAGAGGTGTTACCTAACACCTAAGGGATTAGTATGCTTTTGTTTTACTGCTTTACTGCTTTAACTCATGTTTTACTGCTTTAACTCATATGTTTTACTGCTTTAACTCACATATTTATTAAAATTACATACCTTAAAGCAGTAAATCAGTAAATCAATAGAGGTGTTACATAGCAACAAGGGGTTAGTATGCTTTTGTTTTACTGCTTTACTGCTTTACTGCTTTAACTCACATGTTTTACTGCTTTAACTCATATATTTATTAACATTACATACCTTAAAGCAGTAAATCAGTAAATCAATAGAGGTGTTGCATAGCAACAAGGGGATTAGTATGCTTTTGTTTTACTGCTTTACTGCTTTAACTCATGTTTTACTGCTTTAACTCATATGTTTTACTGCTTTAACTCATATATTTATTAACATTACATACCTTAAAGCAGTAAATCAGTAAATCAATAGAGGTGTGACCTAACACCAAGGAGGGGATGGTATCGCTGCTTTACTGCTTTAACTCATGTTTTACTGCTTTAACTCATGTTTTACTGCTTTAACTCATATGTTTTACTGTTTTAACTCATGTTTTACTGCTTTAACTCATGTTTTACTGCTTTAACTCGTATGTTTTACTGCTTTAACTCATATGTTTTACTGCTTTAACTCATATATTTATTAACATTATGTTTTTTATTTTGTTTTAATACTTTTTATTTATTTTATTATTATTTTTATTTATTTTATTATTATTTTTATTATTTTTATTTTTATTATTATACTTAGTGTTATTTACTTCATGCCTATTGTTATTATTATTTAAAACACACACATTCACTATGACCGCACACAATTCACCTTGGCCTTACATTTACCCTGTAGACACACACATTTACACTTATACACACGCTGTCACACACACACACACACACACACACACACACACTTACACTTATACACACATTCACTATGACACTTATACACACATTCACTATGACACTTACATTTACCCATAGACACTTACATTTACACTTACACACACACACATACACACACACTCACACACAGATTTACTTACACACGCAGATTTACTTACACTCACACAGATTTACTTACACTCACACACAGATTTACTTACACACACACACACAGATTTACTTACACACAGATTTACTCACTCACACACAGATTTACTTACACACACACACACACACACACACACACACACACTCACTTACACATATAACGTATAATTTATTAAAACATTTTATGTTTTAATTAAACACGTACATTTATATTACTCATTCAAATATAACTGAAATTATTTCAAAGTTTCTTAAAACTTCTATAATAAATCAATCATTATCTTTGAACAAAGAATTTATTATTAACTATTAATACTTTTTGTTTATAAATTTTATAACTATCAAGTTTTAAAATAACTTTTACTAAAATTTTATGAAATTTTATTAAAAACATATATTTTACGTACCTTAAAGCAATAAATCAGTAAATCAGTAAGGTCAGCCCCTAGCACCCCTCTACACCAAGCTATGCCACGTTTTGTTCCATTGACTTACTGCTTTACATCATCTTTAGCCATGTAATAAGTATAAAAATAACAAAATAAGTTCTTCTCTGCTAACATAACATGTATTTTATTAAAATCTTTCTAAGTTCTTATTTAAAAATAACAATTATTCACTTACATTTATATTATTCGCTCGATGTTAACTAAAAATATTTCAAAGTTTTTAAATAATTCGGATTTTCTTTATTATTATTATTATTTATTATCTATGTACATTGACAATCCATCACGAGAAAACACAACAACCCGCACTCCTTACAGATACGAAACTGACCTCTCTCTGTAAAATGTGTTGAAATAACTACTTTAGGCCTAAATTTAGGATAATCCTTTTTGTAGCCAGGCGATTTAGGCCTGAGTTCAGGTCAATATATTTCAAACTGACCTTTTTCTGTAAAATGTGGTGCAATAACTACGTTAGGCCTAAATTTAGGCCTAAATTTAGGATAAGCCTTTTTGTATCCCATGCTGATTTAAGCATAATACCAGGTCAAAAGGTAATTCCAGTATAGACAAGAATCATTGTTATTATTATTATTTTTATAAATATATTTCAAACTGAAACATGCTGGATCGGTAAGATCCTTTAAGCAGGTAAGAAGGAAATGTTTTCCTTACTTGTGATTGGTCCGAGTAATCCTTATCTCTATATGACCACGTATGTGATAGATCGAGCAATTATCTTATCGTCTTTTGAAAATTAACTTTGTTCTTTAAACTTGTATTTAAGCAGGTGTGTGTTTTATTATCTTTTAGACCCAAACTCATTTTAAAATCATAGTCATTTTAGCTGTTAAGCGGTGCACAAATTATCTGATTTGTATTAAAAGTGTTTTATTTTTACTAAGTGTATATCATATTTATAATAAATACTTACATTGAGGAATAATTATTAATTTCACTAGAATAGATAATAATTCATTCACTAGATTTATAGTAGATCACGTGAAGCAAAACGCAAAGGCGCGCGCAAGCGCGATCCGGGGCACAACCCACACATAAACCCGCCGGCATATAATAATAACATATATAACTAATATATATATATAACATATATAATAATAATATATATATATATATTCTTTATATATATATATATATATATGTAATAATAACCAACCTTATATATGTACCGGCGGTTTCTGCTCACGTTTTTCCAGGCCTCTATTCTAGTGGTATGGCCCGACCACTCAATGTAGTATTTATTATAAATGATAGCCCACTTAGTAAATGAAACGCACAGCTACTGAATCAGCATTGCACCGCTTAACGTAAAACCCGAACATGTTTAAGCGAAGGTAATAAAGCACACCTGGCCAAATACGAGATTTGCTAAGTGTCAAAGATTTGACTCGCGAATTAGAGCCTTGATACGGTCGCTGCTCAAAGACAGGTTACTCGGACCAACCCAAAAGCATTTACGCAGGATCTTACCGATCCAATATGACCGTAATAACCAATGTCTGCCTGGGTCTTGTATATCAGCATGAGATTTAAAAGACATCTGGCCCAGGCTAAGTAGGCCTGGCTGGTGCTGCACGCCCCAGGCCGGTTTGGCGGAGCACGTTAGGCGCCCGAGCGGGGCCATCTAGAGGCCCAGGCCTAATGGTGCCACCTGACCCAGAGAAGGTCAGTTCATCTGTAAATTGCGAAATTGAGTGAATTGTCGCTAATGGCAACAATAATAAAAATCCAGGCGTAAAGCTTTTGAAAGTATTACAGTTAACATCGAGCGCTAAATGTAAAGTAATGTTACTAAACAGAACAGAAAATTAATAAAACGCATGTTGTGACCGAAGAAGAACTTATTTTGTTGACTTTTTGCTGCTGTATGGCTAAAGATGATGTAAACGACGAAGTCAGAAAATTGGCTTGACCTGTTTGCTGATTTGGCTGCAGAAATTGCAGCAAATATGTTTAATAAGGGCTTCATAAAGAAAAATTGACCACCCAAAACGATGGTTAAAGAAACCTGAAGCAAGTATGCGCAGCAATAACTGATTCAAAAGATAATGATGTGATTATTATAAGTTTTAAGCACAAATAATTTTTAGTTATATTTGGTGTACTAAATGGCACGTGTTTAGTAAAACATAAAATGTTTAACTCTTACGTCACCATATTAACAGTAATCATGTGTCATTATAATATGTGTGTGTCTTCAATAATCTGATGATGTCTTAAATAAACTAATGATAATATTAAACTCACCACCAATCTCAGCTAAATGCGTGTGTTATCAGTAAGCAATGTGGTGTAGCTCATTATAGCTAAATCTTTGTGATGCCATTGCCAGCGTATATGTGCTGCCCGCTGGCAGATACCGCTGGTAAATGGCAGATGCCATAGTAAATATTGACAACGCAAATGACTCTTAGTATTGTGCTGCTGTATTGATGGCTGACAGTGCATCATATACTTATTTAATGTATTTCTTCAATGAATAATCTATGTGTGTGTGTGTGTGTGACAACGATGATATTGTAAATTAGTAAGTCTTCTCTAGTGTCTATGGGTAGAAATGCAAGTGTCATAGTGAGATGTGTGTATAAGTGTATCATAGTGAATGGTAGTGTTCACAAATAATAATAACAATAGGCATGAAGTAAATAACACTAAGTATAATAATAAAAATAAAAAATAATAAAAATAATAATAAAAATAAATAAAAAAAGTAATAATAAATAAATAAGTATTAAACTAAGTAAACATAATGTTAATAAATATATGAAGTTAGCAAATCAAAGCTCATGATTAAGCTATTAAACCTATACGAGGATAAAAAACAGTAAAACATGATTAAGCACAGTAAAGCTGCATGATTAAACTATTAAGAAAGCTGATTAAAGAAATATTAAAACATGGTAAAACAGTAAACATAAGTTAAAGCTTTCAGTAAACAGTAAAGGCTGCAAAGCATACTAATCCCTCCTTGTTGTTAGGTCACACCTCTATTGATTTACTGATTTACTGCTTTAAGGTATGTAATGTTAATAAATATATGAGTTAAAAACAGTAAAGCAGAAAGGAGTTAAAGCAGTAAAACTTATGAGTTAAAGCAGTAAAAAAGCAGTAAAAACAAAAGCATACTATTCCCTTCAGTTGCTATATGCTTAACACCTCTATTGTTTATGATTTACTGCTTTAGAAGCTATCTTTAATGTTAATAAATATATGAGTTAAAGCAGTAAAACATGTGAGTTAAAACAGTAAAACGCCAGTTAAAGCAGTAAAACAGCAAAACAAAAACTTATACCCAACCCCTTGTTGCTATGTAACACTTCTATTGATTTACTGATTTACTGCTAGGTATGTAATTTTAAGCAAAATATGTGAAGGTTAAAAGCAGTGAACTATATGAGTTAAAGCAGTAAAACATGAGTTAAAAACGGTAAAAACGGTAAAACAAAAGCAGGTGTTAGGTGTTGGAAGTGCATCTATTGATTTACTGATTTACTACTTTAAGCTAGCATACCTCAATATGTTAAATCTGTTTTTAATAAAGAATTTCGTATAGTTGTAGTGAAAATAAAATGATTATATATCCAGACACTCTGGATTTAACTCCTTTCATTCTTTCATTATTATATTGGTATGGCTTCTTAAATGGGCTTCTAATTCCTTGTTGTGTCGGCTTTGATTTTTAGAGACATGACAGTGCGAACCATCAGCCCGGCAATTGGTCGCTGACCACCCCAAACAGCTCTGCAGACCCCTGATACATGACTCCATTTTTATTTTAAGTAAAAGGTATAATATATATAACAACCTTAATATAACATGCTTTATATATAGCCAATAATAATATATAATAATATATAATATATATATATAATATTGTTGTGATATTGATGATAACCAGGTGTGAAATACTGGCTATTTATATGTATCAGAGGTAATGTAGTGTCTAGGCCCTTGTGACGCTGATAATTAGATTATAGGTGGCATGGACCCTATGAAAGAGTAGGTATCTTGTTGTATAAAAAAACAGCCATATTGTATTTGTTGACATAGTATAAACAACAGCAGTATACATATTCAATACATAATATTTCATGGTACCAACCAGGCGTAGTATGCCGTATGACTAGGGACCCGGTCTATTACGCCATATCCATGGCCCGGAGTCGGCGTAAAAAAAAGAGCAATTGATATTGGCATGTGTCTAGGCATGTGTGTGTATAGATGCGGATGTGAGGAGATGTGAGTATGTCTATGGAATTGGTGCTCTGTGTGATGTGTGTATAAAGTATTTAACAGCTATGTTGCCTCATATACCATATATTCATACCTCAGCTGCGTAACGGGTGACCCATGTGTGTGTAGGCTGCTCTTTGCAGCTCTTGCTGAGGAGAGTATTGTACATGGACATTTACTACTACTCTACTAGTTGTATATATATATTTCTGCTCTGCCATATGTATAGCATATATACATATATATATATGCTCAACCATCTTTGTATAACCTGCTGCTCTCTGCTATACCTATATATATATATATATATAATAATATATATATAACATATACTATACTATATATAACTCTGCATATATAAAATGCAAAATCCGAAAGATGCGCTTCGCAATATGAAGTAGCTATTTCAAAGAGGCCTGTGCGCAAATGACGCCTTACCAAGTAACATTTGTTCTGCCAAGGGCATTCAGACGAACCCAGGCCAGTTGGGGTCCACTGCACTCGCAGAAGACCTGGCCGAGTTGAGACTTCGTCGGCGGAAGAGGAGATCACTTTTAGAGGCCGAGATTCCGTGGTGAGATGATTGCATCGAAGCAGAAAGATGACCACGCGACGCGCCGCCAGTACCTTAATGCAGCTGTATGCGCAAGCATCTGTGCCTGCTGCTGTTGTTAAATGGCGTGTGCTCAAATGTTTATGTATTTGACCGACTCGCAAAGAAGGCAATGAGTTCAGGATTACCCACCTTCAATGAAACTATTATATAACATATGTAACCTTATAATAACCTTATATATATATGCTCATATAACATATATAATATATATATATATATATATATATATATATATATATATATATATATATATATATATATATATATATGAGTGAGAAAGGCAAATTTGAAAAACAGAACCAATGGTATGTATGAATTAGAGAAAGACCTTCTTGAGCACAGACAAAGCTGGTCACGGCATGGAGACAGGCCATAAGCCCACGATTGGTGGAGGCAGGGTGAAGAAGGGACTGGGGATGACTCTGAGAGAATTATTGTGTATATTTCTTCACTTAGAGGCGGTGTGTATGTGTCTATGGTATTCGCGGAAAGCGAAGGCTGCATTCATGGTTATGAAAAAAACGAGGATACTGGCTGCTATATCGGCTTTGGTACAGTGCGACACGGTGTGCTACGCGATTGCTACCACCAGAAATCATTTTCGTCTTTCAAGCCCGCTTTACCAACGTCGAAGCCAGTATTTGCATTTTACTTTACGACGATGTCTTGTTGTAATTACATTCGCCACCATTAGCTGGCGATTGCGCGCAGGCAGATTAACTGGAGGCTTATAAACAAAGCAGTTGCTGCTGGCCTGGCAGTAGATTGGCCTAATAAGGGCCATGGCATTGTAATTTCACTCTTCCTAACAAAAATAACAACATTTGCTGTCTGAAAGGGTTCTCAAAAGTGGGGTTCTCAAAAATGGACCATGCAGAGAATTACAAAGGTCAAATATTCAAAAAAATAGCCGGCTTCGCCGGAATCGGGCTTACGCCTGGCCTTGCACCGGAACATCTGCTGCATCCGGCTTTGGCGCTGATCCTTGGCGCTGTTGTGTACCGGGCGTGCTGGGCTCCTGTGGTGGGGCCAACGTTCAGTCAAGTTGCAAAGCGAAACTGATGATCTAAACTCTAATACCTGTCGACCGCGAAATAACAGCTTTACATCTATGAATCAATTCATATAATATTTTATACCTGGCGGCAATACCAGACGGCGCGGCGTGGCGGCCAGGGTAAATACTGCGTAATTGGATTCCAAAGAAGACGGCGCATAACATCGTTCACAATTGGCGATTTTAAGTCCAGGTCTGAACGCTAAGTCAGTTTTAGAATACAATCCATTGACATTCACAATTTCCAGCTAAAGAAAAACATTTACAGAGTTTCACAGCGGAAAGCTGTATTGGTTTAAGAATCAATAAATATTTGTTAATATGATTTAAATATATATGGAAAATAGCTGATCGAAGTTACGGTTTAGCTATATTTTATCGCTACAGGAAAACTGTATTGCTGTATTTTTCAATCGTTTGATAAATCTCAACGCAATTGTAGAACGGAAAACTTGATCTTTTTCTAATTTGAAAGAGTTTTTGGTTGATTCCATCTTGTATAGTAATAAGGACCCTGAAAATGTGCCCAAGAAAGTATTAAAATCTTTTCATTACAGGCTAAAAAAATGTTCTCATAAGCAGAGAATTAAAAGCGGACACTTGTTGGAAATAATTAATATGGAAGTCTTTATTGAAATAATATTGGGTGAACTTTTGTGAAGGATTTATATTACTTTTAAAAAGTAAAATAAAAAATTATTTTAAAAATCTCTCACCATGAATTTAACAGCAGAGGCAGGGTTTCTCCAAAAGGATGAAGATTTAATAAAATTCTTCCCTTCGTATCTTTATTTTTATTATTATTATTATTATTATTATTATTATTATTATTATCATTATTATTATTATTATTATTATTATTATTATTATTATTATTATTTATTATTATTATTATTATTATTATTGTGTGTGTGTGTGTATTATTATCGTATCTTTCTCTTCCTTGCATTGAATGGACTATAGGGTGCATAAAATTCTTATGATCAATTTTCTTTAGCGTTCTAACGGGCGGTGCTTGCTTTGCAGAGGCGAACTACTCTGGGTAATGACACCATAATATCCGGACCAAAGAATCGAACGGGTGCACATGTCATGCGACTCTGTCGTTCTAGATTGTGCCACGGTATTAATTCAGCAACTTCTAGACATTCAAAGCTTATGTCTTCTCATTTTTTTTTCTGATTGGGAATATTTTTAACTCAAATATAAATAATTCTTCAAAATTTTTAGAATAAAAATAAAAGTTGGGACCTGGTTTGAAGAAATAGGTTAGTTTATTGTTCCCAGTGGGATTTAACCCCAAAGGTATTTAAGAATTACCTTGAGCCTTTAATTTAGTAAATACAACTGGTGATTTTCTATAACTTTGCATTGAACAAAATTATTTTAGTGTTATTAATATAATCTTTTGTCGGAACTCCCCACAAGTTCTTCATGACGACACCTGCGCTAAAATTTTCTGCATTTTTTATTTGGCTTTAAAAGTCGAAATTGGTGAATTTAGAAACAAACTGTTTTAAATATGCCGTTCTATCTTTCCCACATTTGCTGAGGATGTTAACATTGAAAAGTCACATTTCCTTCCACAAAATTTATATGAAACAGAAACTAATCAGAGTTTTTCCCTTCATAGATGATATTCTTATAAGATGATTTAATAATTGAGCGTGTGCCGTAAATCTGACATTATTATTGTGTGTGTGTGTGTGTGTGTGTGTGTGTGTGTGTGTGTGTGTATTATTATTATTATTATTATTATTACTATTTATATATATATATATATATATATATATATATATATAACTATATATATATATATATATATATATAATAACTATATATATAACATATATCTCCTTTGCTCTTTGCTCTTATATATGCTCTTCTTTCTCTTTATACCTTTGTATAATATTATATATATAACATATATATATATATATAAATATATATTAATAATTTGTGTATCTGTAAATAGTTTTAAATTTCAGTTTTTACCAAATGTTTTTGTGTGAAATAAATTATTAAAGTTTTTATATTGCCAAGGGTATAATTTCCATAAAAAATATCAGTTTACGAATAAAGTAAAAAGTTTCTAATTATATATATATATATAATATATATATATATATATATATATAAATAATAACATAATATATGTATATATATATATATAATAATATATAACTGTAGTAACATTAACCAACCTTTCAATAATATAACATAAACTTTGCCTTTGTTACAAAAGTGGATCAATGTCAATATAATGATGTATACATGAAATATATAAATTATAATATATATATAATAATATATAATAATAACGTATATATATATAATATACAATAATAATATACGTATAATAATATATGGCATATGTATATATATATATATATATAACTTAACCAATATATATATAATAACAATATAATATATGTAATATATAGCTACTACTATACTCACCAACCATAATATATGTAATAGTAACCATGTACCATATATGTATATGAAATATGTAACATGCTAATATCATAAACCAACTTTTAACCAACCCATAATGGCATAATATATATACAGCTCTTTCACTCTTTCTTCATATAATAATATATATATAATAATATATATATATATGTATACAATATATATATATGTATTATTATATATACATATAATAATAATAACATATATAATAATATATGTAATAATAATATATATATATAACAATAATAATATATATATATATATATATATATATATATATATATATATATATGTAGCAAGCAACAACAACATAACATGTATGTATAATTATATATTTTTGCTGTATATATATGTATATCAGCCAACTTTCATACCACCATATGCATAGCCCAACAGTATAGTATGTATATATATGTATATGTATGCATAATAATAATAATATCAACTCATAATATATGTATATGGGATCTTCTGATGTGTGCAATACCCCTCTCCTTGAATAAGGCTCTGCCCGTGGGTGGTGGTGTTAACTGTATATACGGTATATATATAAAAAAAATAGTTAAGCTATCAAAAAAATTATCATATTGATCATGTTTCAGTAATATCCGGGCGTGAAGGAGTTGTATTCACTCTATTATTTGAACAATAAAAACCTTACATAAAAAGCCAGGTTTAAAAACAGGTTACAATGAAGAATTTATTTTCCTTACATTTAATTAGTGTCGAAAAAGATTCTCCACAAATTAAAAGAAAAATAAATTTCTCCATCAGTAATATTCCAAAACTCAGAAAAATAGATTTAAAATTTTTACCAAAAAAAAAAAATAAATAATAATAATATTTGCTGACGGAAACCGTAACAACAGTAAAAACATTCTTTCTTGCGGAGGAGCTAGGGAGGGAAATCAAATCAATAACAAAATAAAGGATAGTTTATAACATTTGTTGTAGAGGCTATTCTGATTATTATGATTATTTTGTGAAACTACTGATTGTTCTTGTCAAATTGTATCAACACTATTATGAACTTACTGTAGGAGATGACAATGAACGCAGGCATGTAAATCGGCACAGGATTGAAAACGTTAAAAAAAA